>PVLD010024494.1:0-25379 GCA_004027595.1 Dinomys branickii
CCACCCATCCATCCATCCATCCACCCATCCAAACATCCATCCATCCACCCACCCACCCATCCATCCATCCACCCATCCATTCATCCACCCATCCATCAATCTATCTCTATCCATCCATCCACCTATCTATGTATCCATGTATTTGTCTCTCTACTTACCTGTCTCTTTCATATGTCTGTTCATCATCTATGTACTTCTTATCTATCTTTCCATCTTATACCTACCTGCCTACCTACCATCTATCTTGCTGTTATCTGTATTCATCTCTATCTGCATCTACTACCCATCCATAGCTATGAATCTATCTCATCTATGTAGTTGAGTCTTGTCACCTGTTACCCATCTATCTTCCCATCCATCCATTCCTCTCCCAATTTAGACAGAAATATGCAAATTATTTTTAAAGCACTAATACTTAAACCTGAACTAGTATCATACTGAAGTTCAATTTTCTTTCAGGGTTAAATTTTAGAGTGGTTCACATGGTGATTATCACTCTAGTTCATTAGTTTTACTTACTGGTTACTCCACTACAGGTCAGCATTCAATTTTCATCATTCTGTTGGAAGTATGTCAGTGTAGTACACAATGTTGTAGGCTTTATAGAGCTGACATAGGTGCATAATAAATCATAATTCCTTTTGGCATCTGTTTTAGTTATTTTTTATCATTGCTGAGACAAAACACCCAACACCCAAGGTTCAAATGGGAGAAAGGTTTATTTAGCTCACAGCTTGCAAAGGCTTCGGTACATAATCAGTTGGCTGCAAGGCAGGATGGCACAGCCTAGGGGCGACAGTGTCTGGAGCTAGAAGACAGGAAAAACAACAAGGAAAAAAAGAGGAAAGAAGTGTCTTTCCCTCTCTTGTACCGTATGCAGTGCACCTGCCCTAGGGGAGGTGTAGCGCTCACATTCCAAATCCCAGGACTGGAGAATAAATCAACCATAAGCTCTAGACTTACTCCTGTCTTTGGAACTGGGGATGTGGAGTTAGCCCTCTCTGAAGAGCCCTTCGCCCATGATCACTTGATGCTTTGGGGGTACATGCACCCGTAAACCACAACAGCGTCCTTTTCTTCTTGTGCCCCTCCCTCCTCCTCCTCGTCTCCTCCTTCCCTTCTACACCCTCTTTCCGCTTTCTCCTTCTCTCTCCTTCTCTATCTCCTCCTGTTCCTTCTGCTCTTTGCCATTTCCTGTTCCATCCTCTCCTCCTCCTCCATCTCCTCCTGCCCTTCTCTCCGCTGTTTCCTCCTCGTCCTTCTTCCTTTTCTTCTTTCATATTTGAACTGCATCATGTTTACATTCCTTTTTTGTCTGGTGAGTTTAACGCATCCTTACCTCTGTGGAGAATTTGAACTGCTCTCTCAAAGTGAGTACGTCCCACTGTACTCCCCGCAGTGGTCCTCCGTTTTGTACACCATCGTCTGGCCAGCAGCTTTTCGTGTTAGGTTTACTAATATCTCAACTTTAGGAACTGCATTGCTCATTGAAGATGACTTTCATTACCCCTAGCTAAGACCAATCTCTCTGTGTGCAGTTGCCATGGTTGTTTTCAACTTTTCACACTCATCCATTCACTTTCATATGTTCTAAATAAGGTGTGCTTATTTATTAATTCACATGATGGAACATATGCTATATACAAAGACACACAGATGCATCTATATTTATATGCTTCTATTTATACATGTAAAAACTCAGGAAGAATAAAAAGTTTATTGAATAAACTATTTTCATAGCCATCAGCACAATCATGCTTAATTTTAATTATGAATAAAATATGACCTTCACCCTGTAACCTTAGCACTCTGTGAGGCTGAGGCAGGAGATTCACTGTGAATGTTCTGTAACAGATCCCTCGTAACAAAAATCATGGATTTTCATCGGCAATATATTATCTATGGAATTTTGAAGGCTGAACTTAAGGATTTATCTTCTGATCTGTGGAGTTGGAAAGGTGAATGAGTCCATAGACACGTGATAGAAGACCCAGACAGATAACAGATCCATTGATAAATATATGGGCAAGGTTTTTTGATGCAGCTACATCAACACACATATTCAAATTATTGATATATAATATATACATTTATATGGATATGCACATGTTTCATATTCATCATTTTGATTATATAGAGGTGCAATATAAATAGTATACCATAGTAGATAATATAAATGATCTGCATATCTTTTTAGCTTTTACTTTGTGGATAGTATCTTTTTTATTTTATTGAAAAAGTTAAAACAACTTCATAAGAAAATGATAGGAGAAAAACAATTGTTAATACATTGTATATTGTCATCTTCAAAATAGTTACTCAGAATACAAGCCATGCGCATGAAAAATTCTCCAATGGATATTAGCATATGTCTTCCTTTTTACTGAATTAAGAGACACTAACAGTATAACCAACTTCCATTTTTCTCCTTTTTCTCTTCCATTTTTCCCCTCCCCCTCCTAGTTCTTTTTTCTTTGTAACAATTTCTTCTCATTTCACAGTATATGCAGTTCATTCTAGACTTTATTTACTGTTTCAATTTTTCATTCCATGTAGACAATATCATTTCTCTCTCCATATAGACAATACCATATGTTTGTGCATCTGATTTATTTCCCTGTGAGTATGGTCTCAAGTGGCATCCATTTACCTCTAAAAGTCTCGAGTTTGCCCTTCTTTATGGCTGAGTGATACTCCATTGCATAGAAATACCACATCTTTTTTAACCATTTCTCAGTGGATGCGCATTTGGGCTGTCTCCAAGTTTTAGCTATGACAAACTGTGCTGTCATAAACATGGGTGCACATATATCACTGTGGTATGATGTTCTTAAAACTTCTGGAAAGATGCCCAGAAGGAAAAGACCTGAATTGAATACAACCTGTGACCCTAGCTTTTTGAGGAATCTCCATACTGATTTCAGCAGTGGTTGAACCAGTCTGCACTCTCTGGATGGTATCTTTGACTTTCAGAAATGTTAATCATCTTTGTCCTCAAATTAGTTTATGGTGTTTGAAATAATTTATTCCTTCTCCCTCCCTTCTCTTTTTACTCACTGCATTTCTTGATTCCCTTTCCCTCAGAAAGACTTACCTCCCTACTTCCTTTTATCTTGCTGTGCACTTATATGTTGGATTCCTCAAGTTACAGGGAACAATATTGCCTGTGATGCTTTGAACCTGGTGGAAACATCTTTGTGTTTGTATAACAGAAATATTATGTGCTAGCAGAATGAATATTTTACCCATGTTTCTGCATTTTTAAAATGTTGCTTCCTCATGCTAAGCTGTAATATCACTAGCTATTAATTAATTTACACTTTTGTAGAGTGTGAGACAGGAACCTATTCTTTCATCACTGGTGGATAAACACTTTACAAAATGTTTTATTTATTCATACATTTCCCAATTAATTTTTGACCAAGCTGTCTCTAGTATGTCTCCATATAAGTTTGAATTAATTCTGTCTCTCTGTGCAATTTTATTCTTCCACTTTTGAAATTATAATGCCATTATTATACCCTTAGTTTCAGTGGCTTCATAGTACATCTTGACAAGTCCTCTACATTATTCTCTGGCTGTTCTTTTTCAGAATTAATTACATATAAAATTGTAAGAGTAATTTACTCAATAAAAATTAATCTTTCCATGTCAGCTCCTATTATTCCCACAGTCAGTGGTGTTGTTCCTTTAACTATTATGTTTTGCATATAACATTTTATTTATTTTGTTTGCTTCTGAGATCTTTTTCCTTTGCTCTGTTGTGCAATTTCATTGTGGGATGTAGAAGTGTAACTTTTACTTCACTGGTTTGAGATTCCTTTAAAATTGTGCTAGTAGGGTAAACACCCCACAGTATGTAATTTTATACCACATGTACTGTATTTCTTGCTATTCAACTGTTTCGAAACACAACAAATGTGATTCTCAATGGATTTGATATGAAAATTTTGTCCAGGCATTTGTACTGAGTTTGATATGGAATGCACAATTAAAACTTGCTTTGATGAACTGATGGTTGGGTATGCTGTCCAGTGGAAAATACCTATTTGGTTCTTGTAATTCTGGAGTTTAGCACCCCTCCCGACACCAGTCAATGATGAGCACTAAATACTTACCTGGCAGGGGAGATACCATGATCACGATGACCACTGAGAGATTCCTGTACTCAGAGCACGTAGAGGTACACAGTTACATTTATATATGTGTTCCTAGATCATGTAAAGATATGTGTATGCATACATTTGAATATATAAATAAATGTTTATATTTTTTGTAGCAGTCATATTGTCTCATGCTGATTCTGGGAATTTCCAATGGATTAACCTGCGGAAAACTTTATGCCCTCCCTATCTCTTTATACATTCTTTTGGGTATGCTGACTGTGGAGAGATCTCTGTTTTGCATTGCAAGAACATTTCTTATGACTTGAGGAGCACATCTCCTAGTTGTTCTGTAGTAGTCATAAGATTTCCCAAGTTATCAAATATTTATCATTAGTGGACCATAAAGTTCCGATATTTAAGTCTGTGTGTGCAACACTTATATCTTTCAACATTCTTTAACTTTGCCTAGAGAGTTACAAATTTTACCAACACTGATCTGAAGTAGCAGAAAGTCTTTAAGTTGCTTTTCTAAATTCATTTCCTTGATGATCTCACGATTTTTTCTTTGTGCTTTATCCCACACAAGATCCTCTTCAGTAAAGGTGATTGTGGCCCCTGCGCGTATGAGTTAATAATTTCTCTTGAATTCAGTGAAAATTTCCCCGTTGCACCAAACAGAGCAGGATCTGCATGGCTCTTGTTCTTGAGAGGGATGAAAAATGGGGGCCAGCCAACAGCTGAAGAGGTGACAGCCCACTCAAAGCGAGGTGCATGTTTTCCTACCAGGCAATGGCATGTTTCTGATCCCACACCTTTGTAAGTGTCACCAAGGAAAATATGCATCCCCTCACAGGCAGGACAAAGACAAGGACCTAAAGCTGGGGAACATCTGGGTCCATGGGGTCAGGAAGTGTTCATGGTATGCACCCATATGCAAACTGCCACCCCATGTTAGGACACCCAAGAGCCAGGACTCACTGGCCACATAACTTCTTGCAAGATATTGTCCATCCACACCAGAGAAACTCTTCATAGATTCCACCATAATCCACACATACCCCATTCTGTCTCAGTGTATCAGCAATGTTTTACAAGCTTCCACCTACAGTGTCAGTTCCTAGAATGCTTGAATGAACTGGGTGATACATTAGAAATGGCACAGCCCAAGGGGTTTCAAACTGTGCTCTTAGGAAGCCAGGAGTGGGATAGACTAGAAGTCTGGGAAGGACAAGACATACTTGTGATTGTTTATGGATTGTGTGCTTTCTGTTTTTCTTTTTTTTTTGTTTTTGTTTTGTTTTTTTTTTGTTGTTGTTGTTTCTGAATGGCCAGTACACTTGTGATTTCACTGGGAGGCACTGATCCGTGCAGCTCCCTCCTTTCACAGTAGGTGGAAGTGCGTTGCCTCCTCTGAGGAAACTTGGATCAAGGAGAAAGTCCTAGCTAAAATTCAGGTGCCCTGTGTTTCACTTCTGTCGGTGCCTTTTCTGTGTTGGTGCCTTGCTTTGGGAGCATAATACAAAGCACATCATAGCTCTGGGTAGCCTGCTCGAAAGATAAGACTCTTTTGAGTATCGTAATGTGGGGTTCGGTGGTCCTCTTCTGTGCCATTTTTATCATCTTTGTGTTGTTTTGTTTTTGCTTTGTCTTGGTTATTTTGTTTTTTTTTTTCTTTTCTCTTTGAAATAAAAAAAAAGAAATAAAATGAACCATAAGGCAAGCAGTTATGAAATAAAGAAAGGTAAAAATACCTGGGACCAAAAAAGAGTTCCTTCATGATGTCACTTTTCAGGTGTTGGATATCTTCCTTAAAAGGTGCCTAATAGGACTTTTTCCTATTGAAGTAGGACAAAACAGAATAATCATTTAAAAGAGTGACCAACCTGAAAAAGCACCTTACAGTGTTGTACTGGGTTGAACACATTTTTTTTTTTTTTTGTCTTTTTCAGAAAGGGTCTCACTATGCAGTGCAGGCTGGACTTGAACTCAATTTGTAACCCAGGCTAGCATCAAACTCACCATGATTCTCCTGCCTCAACCCCCTGAGAGCTGGGAGGAACACTTTTGACTATCCTTTTAGATAAGTTCCCTGTAACTAGCAGTATTACCACTATCATGCATAGATATTTCAGGGTATATTATCAAGTATGTTTAACTTGTTTGTATTAGTTATTGCTCTGTGGCCTACCTTTTAATTGGCAGAAATCCTCCCAGTCTCTTTGTTTCTAGTTAAATACCCAGACTAAACTGTGAAAAGTGATCCCTTCTTTTATACCCACTGAAAACCATTACGAGCATGAAATACACGAATTTTAATTACGGTGCTCATCTTTACAAGGTGAGAAAGCAATTTCTGAATTTTAGAGAAATAAATTTCACACAGGCTTGTTGCACATGGTGTTTACCAGTGGTTACTATGTTCTACAATTTTAAATCTTGTGAAGCAAGTTTCCTAAAAGAGAAAAATGAAGAGCATTGCATTAAGTAAAATGCGGAAAAGATCTAGGGGGTGGGGGAGATGAGAAAAGAAGGAGAAAAATTATTGATATGCAATTTGTACCTATACCAAGCCATCAGGATGACTATATTTATTATGCATCACAAACATACAAACAAAAATCTGTGTTTGTGTTCATAAAAATGCTCCACTAACACACACGAAGGACATGAAGTGGGCAGAAATAATCCAACATTGAAAAAAAAATCCAACATTGATGGGCAGGTGCAGAGTCCGTATTCTGTGGGCTCACATTACAAATTACCAAGAGTATCAATTTTGGGGAGCAGAATTCATTCAGAAAATAGAGTGATGCTTCCAGGATCTTGGGCATGTTGCAAAGTGAGCATCAATTCTCACTTTTTTTCCAGGTTTTTATTTTTTATTACTACATATCGATGATATGAAATAATTACACTCCTTATGGAGAGGTGGTGCATGTTCACACCAGGTCTCAGTTCTCTCCTTACGGCCTCAGCCTGCCTTTCCCCTGTGTCTTTGTCTCCTTCCTGTTTCAGAAAAAATCTATCGCACTTCATATTATCTAGGTTTTCTCTGGCTCTTTATGTGCACTTTATATCTTATGTATCTCATGTATTTCAACTAAAACTGGTTTCAAGTTACATCCATTGAGATACAAATACCTCAGGTTCATTCTTTATGACAGAGTAGCAGTCTGAACACCACATTGGTAAACACCACATTGTCTTTATCCCTTCGTCTGTTGATGGACACATGTCCTATTTCCAAGGCTTAGGTATTATGAGTTGTGCTGCTATAAGCATAGGTATGCATTTATCTGTGCAATATGATATCTTTAACTCAGATTTGCCAGATAGAAGCATAAAGTGTGTCTGGTCCAATGTAAGCCATTTACGACTAGTGAACCCTCCACTTAAAAAGAGTTTTGTGGTTAATCAGGTGGAGTTTAATTTATTATATTTTTTAAAAATTCAGTATAATTAAAAAAAAACACAGAACTGTCTTTATTTCAAGATAATAAATGTACAAAGTAATTAAAGTGACCTAAAACAAATGTTATCACCCAGAGAATTACTTACACTGTAAACCCTGTCCCATAATCCTTGTGGTTTATGATATCCTACTTTTTTTTTAATAGGCAACTATTCACAGTATAACAATCACCACGATCCTGTCTGTGAAATAGTTTTCATGGTGATAGTGAAAACGTATAAAACAGATAGTACAAACTTAAGTGGTCTGTGAACTCAGTTTGAAACATAAGAGTTGGAAATGAAATCCTCATTGTAAGGATTTTTACAGGTTCCTAACATTATGCAGCTATTCCCATCTTGTTTTAAAGTCTTATGTGTAAGGGATAGGGAGAAAGAGACAGCAATAAAAACGGGATGGTCTTTGGTCTCTCACCTTTCAAGATAGCTGGGCGTTCTGACCTAAGAGCTCAGCTTTGCTCCAGATCATTGCGAGGAAACTAACCATGCATCTTCTGCCATGACAGTTAATGATTTCCTATCCTCCAGTCTTGGTCTAGGTCTCATTGGACATGAGGCCAATCATTTTTCTGTAGGAAATCAATTATGATGTTGAGTAGGACAAGCATTCTCCAAGCAACTATCTTTTGTCGACATTTAATGCTTAATTTGTCAGTGTCTATAGTTCTTCTCCTAAGAATAATTTCTGCAAAAGGAGTTTAATCTTCTTTTCATTGGGTACATCCAACAATATGTAGAAAAAGTGTCTATGAAAGGATATGTGTTTTTTGGCAATAGTTAATATATAGTATGGGGTAAGGAGTGTCAAAAGAGGAAACAAGTAGAAGTCCAATGTTCCTGCTGGAAACATGGCTGTGCATACTTTATCTTCTCCTACCCTTTTCAGGGTAGAGCAGTGATAGGCATGGGCTATTGTTTTTCTTCTGAATCATCCCTGTCTCGTGGTGATGTCAATAAAACCATGGAGGAAACTGTTCAATGCTTTGTTCCCCAGCTGACTGTACCAGTCATGTCAATTTTGTGGGCATCTCTGACAAAACATCACTTTATCCTGTTCAGTTAAATCACCTTGTGTCCCTCTCCCAAATACTCAATTGGAATAGCCCTGAGACTACATCTTGGGCAAAAGAAACCAAGGGAAATTGAGCAACACAAAGTAGGTGAAATTGTTTCATATACTTTACTATGTCAATGTCAATTATGATTTCATTAATATTACTGATATCAATAAAATCTGCATAATAAGATAACCTAGATTACTGTCAATTCCTTAATATACACATCTGTGATTTATAACCCAAGGTATTAATCTGACCAGCTGCCTATGCTTATATGTTTGGGGGTATTTTTGTAAATGTAACACAGAGCTATTAGTGTATGTTTGTAGGGCACAGTGAAGACATACATCATGGGTGTTGGTATGTGTCTATTTCTTCTTATTGGCCACTGAAGTGGTCATAGTAAATTTTAATGGTATAGTTTAAATGGTTGTCTAGCTACCTACACAATATTTGCAACTTTGCTTCTTCAGGGAAAGACCGAAAATATTCACTCTCTGACCCTTCACAATGAAGTTTGCAGAAGGCAGGGTGATAATCCTGGCTTTTAAAATACAGATTTAATTTCAGAGTGAACCTCAAAGAATTTTCCTAATGGTCTCTGAAGAAGGGTGGGTATTATACACATGTCAAAGATAATCGTGAAGTGGGTTTGGCTTTTGTACTTTGACTCCAATGGCACTAAATAATGATGAAAGAAGTAAAAGCTTATAAATGCGTTCTTTTCTAGATCTCACGCAACACATGTAAGTTAACATATTTCTGTTCTATTTTGCTCAGTTGAAAATTGCCCTTTTAAATAATGAGTAGTTAAATATTTCATTGGTGTCCCGGTAAGTGTTCTAATGAAAGTAGTTTTTAAAGTCATTTTCATAGTGCTGTTTGCTCATATCTAATTAAGGCATCAGCCTGATAACTTTCTGAAAGATGGTGGTGAGTAATGGACCATGCTTTAATGATTCAGGAGCTGTTAGTCTCCGTGAACTGAAGAGCTTAAGCCAAGCATGTGTGATTTCACAGTTTTGCCTCAGTTCACAGATTCTGACCATCAAATATTCACCTAGGTCTTTCTTGACACAACTTCTCTCAATCTATATTATCTCCAGGGAGAGTGAATTTAACCACAAGAGCAAAATAAATTTTAAAAAACGCACAGTTCTAGGGAAAGAACATATTTAGCAACATGCAGAGCTTCCAGAAAATGCACAAGGTCCATTTCAAGTGAAATCTGTTTGAAAATAGCCAAAATGAATATTTGTGATCCACTGAAATGGGTTCTTCCCATTTTGTAAATACACTCGTTCTTTTAGCAAATGTGAGCTAATTGTTACTATAGAGACCGCTTATTCAGAGGTTACTCTATATCCGTCACTGTGCTACAGTGTAGCAACCTGATTTCATAGCTCACAGGAGACGCATGCTACAAAGAGTAAATTGCAGTAGAAAAGCAGCAAACAGACACACCCAGAAGATAAGACAGGAAAATGACTGAGGGCTAAGGGTGTGAAGATACTTATTACTGGCCTTCTGCTCATCTCTGTTTCCTTGGAAAAAAAGAGAATAGGAAAGTGTTAGAAGGAATTAAAAATCAGCTAGTTTTATCTTCAAGAAGTATTAGAGGTATGGGCACATATAGGAATCTTTGAGACTTGACTGAGAAAAAGTGACTGGGTTTTGAAAGAGAAAGAGACAGAGACACAGAAACAGAGAGAGTCAGCATGTATGTATCTCCAGCATGATCTCATGTTATTTTGCTTAAATCTACAAAGAATTTATTTCCAGATAAGGTCCCATTCGTGTGTTCTTAGGATCCGAACATAAATGCACTTTTCAGTGGTAACCACTCAACCCATCACATTGACTTCCAGCTCCCTCCATGGGATCCGGAGGAGACTCTTTCTCTTCCAACTCCTGAGTCTCCAGCTGCCCCTTGGGCTGTGGCCCCATCATTCCACTCCCTCCTACCTATTCCGTACAGCTTATCTAGTTTCTGTGTCTCATCTTCTGTACCACTTACGGAAGCCATCATTGGATTCAGGATCCACCTGAACCCAAAGTGAGTTAATTTCATGATCCTTGACTAACTATATCTGCAAAGGATTTTTTTTTCCTAAGTACAGTGACATTCATAGGTCCTAGGGTTTAGGACATATGTTTTGGGTGCCCACTGAATCCATCAAGACCAGAATGGGCTCATACTTAAGAGGCTAGACCTTAACGTTAGGGTTATGATGTCCACTGCATTCTCCATTACTTCTCTTACTAAGGAGTCCTTCACATCTCCCACAGTGTGAAGTTTGAGGTCTCATGGAAGGTAGTTAGCTAAGGAGAAACATGGCCCTTATTAAGTGTTCATAACCTTCGCTCTCATACCCGCCTTCTGTTATGTCCCCAAAGAACAGCGTACTATAACCTCCTCCTGCATAGGGTCCCAGGATTCATCCTTTCATCATTTTTAATCAATCAGTGCAAGCTCAATATGCTGGATTCCCAAGAAGAGTCTCCATCCTTCACCAAGACCGGTCCTTCAAAGAGATAGAAATCTGCCATCCATCAAAACTCTGAGAAATGGCCAGACTAGTCACTTCTCCTATTTACAAAGACTTCTCAGAATGGCTGAAGTTGTGCATACAGCCCAACATATACTAGGTTTTCTTCTACACACACCACACACACATACTCTTTCTCTCTCTCTCTCTCTCTCTCTCTCACACACACACACACGACTATGATAAAATTTAATTTGTAGATTTGGCACAGCAACAACAAAATATGATGAAATATATGATTGTAACAACATATTATTAAAAAATTACATAAATGTGGCATCTCTCTTTCTCACATACACACAACTTGCAATTTAAGAAGAAAACAGAAATCCTTACAAAAACTTTCTGTCGTTTTTTATAATACTATTCATAGGAAGCACTCACTGTTACTGTAGTTCTTAGTAAGTTCAGTCTATCATTGTTTCTTGTAGCAAGTTGAGAATGTTCACTTTTTCACCTAACGGAAGCACCTTATGACTTATGACTCTGTTTCCCAAATTCTAGTGGCCAGCATGACTATTGCAATGCTTCAGTGTCAATATTAAGTAATATGACTATTAATGAACAAGATAAGCAAATGATTACCAGGCAAGTAGCATATACAGTATGGATACAGTGGAGAAAAGACAACTCAAAACCATTGTGACAAAGGGAAGCAAGGTGTGAGATTTCATCATGTTCCTCAGAATTTATTACAATTTAAACCTAGTCAAAAATGTATTTCTAGAATTTTGCATTTAATCTCTTCAGAAAATAGGTAACTGCAAGTGGTGAAAGTACCACCACGGATGAGGGTGAACTGGCGTATACCAAGAAAGAGTGCAAGATTTCTCTCCTCTTCTTTTCCTTCTCCTTTTTCTTTTTCTTTTCCACAGAGTCCAATCAGTGGGATATCAACCACTTTTTAGACTGCTTTTCAAGGTTTCCTCCATCCTTGTGGGTGTTACTCATGATTTCTTTTTTTAAAAAGTTAACTTTGCACACATGTTCTGGGAGCTCTACGTGGCAACTTGTAGCTGTTAGTATAACACAGTAGGAACCGGGCATGGTGATGCACGCCTATAATCCCAGCACTTGGGAGGCTGAGGCAGGAGGCTTTTTGTGAGTTCGAGACCACCGTGAGCTGTAAAGTGAGTTTAAGGCCAGCTTGAACTGCATAGTGAGACCCTGTCTCAAAAAGAGGAAAGAAAAAGTATAACACAGTAGCTCTACGTTAGTCATCTTTCTGGCATTGTAACAAAATACTTGAAGATATTCACTTAAAAGAGGACAAACCTAAGGAGGCTCATGGTTTCAGAGGGTGCAATACACAATGACCTGGCTCTAAGACAGACTTCATGGTGGAAGGGAAAGGAGGAAGGAAGGTGCGCATTTCATGGTTGCCAGGTAGGAGGCAAAAAGGGAGAAATGAGAGGGAAAGAACCAGAAAAGTTAGGAGCAAATATATCCTTCATAAGCAAACTCACAGAAAACTCTTTTATTGAATTAGGCCCCCATCATCTAAGAAATCCATTGAGTTATGAACTGAAGAATGGATTAAACTCTTTCATGGAGTTAAAACCTTCCTGGTCCAATCACATTTCAAAAGTTGACTCTGAACATTGCTCCACTGGCAAGGAAGCCTTCAACACATAAGTCTTCAGAAACATATCATAAGTGAACCAAAACTAGATTCTTTGCAACCTTTCCAATCATACTGCTCTGCCATCAAGGCAGAAAAACTTGAATTATTGGTAGGAAAATATATGCACCCCGAGGCCATAATGTTAGGTGAAATAAATCAGACAGCCCAACTGAATTCTCTCATCATTCCTCTTATAAGAGAAACTCAAAGTATAAATAAAGTGAAAACTGAGAGATAATCAGATACAGGGAGACGTATCTTTACCAAATGATAGAGGGAGGGGAAGAGGAAGAAATGAAGAAGGACCCCGATATGTAGCCAGCATGTACCAAGGTCCAGATGCTTAGCCAACATGTACCAACTCCCCAAGAGGATTATAACCATATATGTATTGCAAACACATACTAATCAAAATAAAGCAATTCCAAAGCATTGCTCAATCCAAAAAACTATGTTCTATATGCTTTGTCTACATGTTTTACTTTTAAACATCCTAAATTCTAATGCGGATTAATGAGACTTTTGAGATGACAATTAATATGAGAAGGAGCAGGCCCTTAATGATGTACCATGGGACAGAAACCAAGGACAAACTGTTGTCTGTTCTGTTTGTGCTTCTCCCCCCCTTTTCGCTCAAGTACGTTCTAATCGTGTAAGTATTTTCCATAAGATTTTCCTTATGTTTTATCTTCTAAAGAAATGCTTACTTATAGTAGATGTGATGCCAAGGGCTGAAGTGTTTAAAAATATATCTTGGCAACTCTCCAAGTGCCCAGAGATTGGGACTAATCTTAAAGAAAAGACAAGCTCTCTGTTGTGTTTCTGTCGTGCTGAGATCACATGTCTCTACAGTCTCAAAAGTACCCTCCCATATCATAAAAGAAGCATCTCTTTGGTGCTATTTATAACCTCGCTTAAATCACCCATTTATTCAAATAATGTTTGGAACATCCAAAATCCATAGGAAATATGAGCACAGAGACCCAGCTGTGGCTGTAAACAATTGAACAACTCCGCCTCCCCATAAATTTTCCTTATCTAATCTTTCTCTAAGACTTGAGAATGGACCCTGTTCTCTTAATTGCCCTGCGCTTCCTCAAGAGAAACGATCCAGCCCATCTGCTGCCTCGGACAGTTCACTCCCTCGGGGGCCAGGGAAGGAGGCAAACTGATCATCGCTTTTTATCTTCTTATGCAGAGCTCCTGTTTTGTATGCTAGTGTAAAACGGCGTTGAGAAGTAAATTTCCTTCAATTTGATGGTACGGCATTGTGCAGGAAAATTAGCCAATCATTTTTGAATTTAAGACATGCCCTTCCAGAGATATTGATTGGCCAACCAGTCCTGTTGAGAGGTAGCTATTGATCTAGCAGGCTTTTATTGATTTTACACCTGTGTTGCGCTTAGTAAAGAAAGGACATAAGTTTGCAATAGCAAACTTTGTCTCAGATGCTCATGGTAGAGCTCTAAACATATGCAAAGGAAAACTGACTCTTAGAGTCCAACTGCTACAGCTTCTTCACTGCAGGGTTTCCCACTAAAGCTGCACGAGGGAGAAGAGGACTCTGAATGTAAGTCCTCAGCCCACTCATGGTGGAGCATGTGCCTCACATATAATTGTGAATGTGGAGCCCCACACTGTAAAATCCCATCATCTTGGTCATTCCCCTGTGGGCCTTCTAAGCATAATAAGTTTCCTTCCCTTTGTGTAATGTCTGCTGAATACAGTGTGGCCTTGCCCACACGCAATACTGATCTTCACAGTCAGACCAGAGGAAGTACGCTTGTGGCTGAGAAGGGAGCAGTCTTTTCACGAGGTGATGTGAAGCTTTGCAATGTTGCCTGAGCTTCAATTTGTGAAGGAGTAGCTTCTTTGGGTACAGCTAATGTCACAAACGGCGGGGCATCGGATCGAAGGGACAGCTGGCCTCAGATGTTTGCCTGGCTTTGGAGCTGTGACCGCCCCTGGCCCCTTGACACACAGTAGATGCACAGACTTCACAGTGAGATGCTTTGCTGACTCTGAGGAATTTGTTCCTGCGTGTATAGAGGAATCATTAAGTAAGAATTGACACATTCTGCTCTGACCAGCAACAGTGCAATGGCTGGTTAATCTGTATGAATCATACTGCTTTCATGTGGGTCAGACTGCAAGACTCTGTGTAGAACTAAGGAGCTCTCAGAAGCCATTGGTGTCTTGAAGCTTCACTGAGGCAAAAGAGTTCAGTTGTGTGCTGCAAATCTCACAAATACTGCTCCAGAATTTCGAGGTGAAGTTTTGCTAGACAAGAGAAGATTCTGGAGGTCTGATTATGGATTGGAATGATGTCACTCCAAGTAGGGTTATCAAAAACTCTGGTGTGGTTGAAGGTACCAGATCTTTCCATTTGGCTTCAATGCAAGAATGTGTTATGGTTTGTGTCTGGATGTCCCCCAAAGACTGATACAGTCATGGCTTATAGGGTTGATGATGGATTCCTGGTCCAGTGTTGGAATTATGGATATGAGTGCTACACCCACCCTGGTGAGGGTATCCTGTATACAGTGTAAGGGAGGGAAAGAGCCACTTTTGACCTCTCATCCATCTGTGAGCTTAATGCTTTTGCTGTCTTCTGCTGCCTTGAATCGTTACCCTTAGGCCATGTCACCCTGCCTAGGAGCCAGCTGATTGGGTACTGAAACCTCCACATACTGTGAACTACATAAAGCTTTCCTTCCTTAATTTTAGGTGTTGGGTATGTTGTCTCAGGAGGAGAGAAAAGTAGTCAAGACACCTCATTCCCAAAAGTATTTTAGTTTTTTAAATTAATTTTTATTGGTACATGTTTGCCACACATAATGATCACGTTCATCATAAGGAATTTGTCCCTGTACATGATATATCTTAATTTATTTTTCCCATTCCCTGCCCCTCCCTTGAACCCTGCTTCTCCTCCCCACTTGCAAAGCTTTGTGTCCATTGTTTTCCTTCCATTCTTTTTTGGCCTTGTTCAATTTTTTGACTCCCCCACCCCTCTCCCTTGTTCCCTTTTCCAATTTGAGCATTTTCTTCCTACTTTCCAATGTCTAGCCTTCATGTGAGTCCTTATTTACCCTTTGGATTTCTTTCTTTTTTTTTTTTTTTTTTTAGCCCTTTGGATTTCTGACACAAGAGAAACAATGCAATATTTAAATAGGTGTGTCTGATTTATTTCACTTAAAATTCTGTTCTCAGGGTGCACTCGTTTACCTAAAATATGTGCCAAGCTTATCCATCTTTATGGGAGAGTAGTACTCTTTTATATCAAAATTACATTTTCTTTATCCCTTCATCTGTTGATGGGCATATGAGTGACTTCCAGATTTAACTATTATCAGTTGTGCTGTTATTAACACGGGTGAGCATGTACTGCAATGCTCTTAAATCCTGCACAACTCTTTGTCACTGTTTATGTTTTCAGATATGCAAGTTTAGAAGAGCATTACTGTATACTCAAACTCTCTATCTTTTTCCCGAAAAGAGAAAGTGGACCGGGATAACATACACATGCTCGACATGGATGACCTAATTTGTATTCAGTGTTTTTATTACTGTTATGATGTTTGCATGTAGCTAAGGATCCTAAGACCAGTGTCTAAAGAGTAATACAAATGTTATGCTCCTTGTACTTTTTTGACTGTTTTAGGGCAAACGCTGTTGTCTTTCTATCACATTTGTGTGATTTCTGAGTTGCAAGTGTCCCCTGATTTTTTTTTTTTTTTTTTTTTTTTTTGCTTTCTGGTTCATGTTTTTCTGAACTAAACAACTCCCACTGAAACCACTTACATGTTAAGCACTTGTGATTCCACAAATTACTGATATCATTTCCTCTTCCAAAAGGACCTTCACAATGTATATATGTATTTTCAAATTTATTATATTTCCAGATATATAATGAAATAGACTCTGGCTTTTAAATTTTCTTTAATTGGACAGAGAATAAAAATTTAAAAAACAACAATAAAAGTGTACAGAATTTAAAGAAAAGGTGATAGCTTTTTAAATATATTTCTCTTCTAACTAGTACAAGGTAATGTGGGTGCATTAAATGAAAGTAATAAGAAAATTTAAGATCATATCAAAGTAATACCTCGTATTTTCTTTTCTGCATGCTACACAAACTGAGCCTCCTTTAATTTTTCTGCGTTTTGACTGTTTCTTACTGTTCTTTTACATATGAAGAATTAAGCTTGCGTTCAAGACCATATACAATTTTGCTAACACATGGTGTCGAATTTTGTCACCTTTTCCTGGTCAAACACACTCTCTGCTCATCTGAAATTATGTTTATGACTCATGCATACGTAATTTTACTTAATTCTGAGACAAGACTTTTATTTACAGAATAAGGTTCTTATTTTTCTCTATCCACTTCAGTTTTATATGATTTTTTAAATCTATCTTATTTCTATCTCTATCTTCAGTTTTATAGGATTTTTTTTTTTTTTGGCGGTACTGGAGGTCAAACTCAGGACCATGTGCTTGTCAAGCAAGTGCTTATTCCACTGAACTATATCCCCAGCCCAGTTTTATAGTATTTACAGATGACTTTCACTGCAAAGATCTCACCAGTCCAATCAAGTTTTAAAGTGGAGATTCACACATTTTGTGAACACAGGCTCTTTTTTAATGTAAATTTCAAATTCTGCTCTGGCGCTGCACACTAGTCAATGCAGCACTGTAGCAGGCTGAGTCAGGAGGATCCCAAGTTCAAGCCCCTTCTTGAGAACTTAGTGAATTAGCCAAAACGTCTCTCAAAAGACAAAATAAAACAGGGTCTGGGCTGTGGTTGTAGGTGTAGTTTAGTGAAATGGCCCAAATTCAATCCCCTGAACTGCACAAAGACAGATGAAAGGTAGATACATAGATAGATAGATAGATGGATAGACGGATATCTAGACAATAGACATATAGAGGTAGTGATAACTAGATGTAATAGAGATGGATAGATATACAGAGATAGAAATGGAGATGAGGTAGATACTATATGGATAACAGAGTCAGATGGCAGACAGATTATAGAGAGCAAATGCAGCTCAGCTGTCTATCAGGAGTATTTTTACTGTTATTGAACATAACAGAGTGGTCCATTTAGAAATTCACACCTACACAGACCTCACAAATCTCAGATGTGTTTGCAAAGCACAGAAAAATACACTGGTCTACAATTGCTTTTTTATTTAAAAATTCAATATAGAGATTCAGGAGACGCAGTAGCTAAGACAACAGCGATTTAAGAATGGCGTTATCTATTCTTCATCCTACATAAATGATTTAAAAATCACTTACAATAGTGAGAAAGGTCTCGATTATCAAATAGGCCATGCAATTTAAAAGGCTTCAGTGACAAATCCAACACTTACTATTTCAAGAAAATGCTCAAATGGAAGCTAAGGAAAGAAAGAAAAAAAAACAACTGTGCATGTTACACCATCACTGTGATTTGGAAATGCTCCAAATTGAATTTTAAACTGTGAGTCAGAACAGAGTGATTTTTGGGGGGGTGCCGTGTAGACTGGTGCAACCACTGCGGAGATCAGTATGAGGGTTCCTCAATAAACTAGCATTAGAGGTCCCATTCAACCCAGTTATCTCCCTTTTGGGTACTTTCCCAGAAGAACTAAAAACATCATACCACAGTGACATAGCTGCACCCATGTTTATAGCTGTGCAATTTGTAGCAGATAAATCCTGGAAGCAACCTAAATGCCCATCAACTGAGGAATTAATTTTTGAATAAGGTTCTGCCAAACTATGTCCATCTTGAGATGATATAAAATAACAACCATAGATAGAAAACACTATCTTGAGAGTTGTCTCTGAAAATGTGTATGACATAAGCCCATCCAGAAACCAAGAGGCACAAATATGTGTATTTAATACTGAGATCATTACTCAAAATTTATATATTTGTGTCTTCAATAAATTACAGGTATTTTATAAGGGAAACAGGGACTGAGCAACTTATCAGATAAGAAATCAATAGGCAGGTCCTAAATGTAGAATATTTTGGCAAATATAAACATTTTTCTCAAAAATTCCCAAAATGATCAATGAATTTCAGGAATTACATTGATCTCCAATTACTTGATTTGCTATTATTTCATATTTAGATAATATTAAATTAAAAAAAGAAGCAATCCTGCATCTTCTATCCAGAAATACATATTTGTCAAAATAATATATTGAGCACACCTCAGCCTTAGAAATAAAAAGGGCAGATTTAAAGATCAAAAATCCAGTATTGTCAATAAAGAGGATCAAAATTCAAAGCAGGTACAGTAAGATAGTGAATGTGTTGGGTCTTAAAAGGGAAAGTTGGCAATAATTAGAAATAGTGATGGATTTGGTGGCTGCTTGATTTTTGTATGTTTGTTTTTTTGAGAAGAAAATAAAATGATATGGTCAGTTCGTAGTATCCATTAACTAAAGGCCCAGAATGCAAATTTCAATCCTTTAAAAATTGATTGCTACTGCTGTCTATTTATAATTACTCTGGAATATTTTATTTTTATCTCTAGGAGCTAAATTTCTTGTAATTCCCTTGGGTAATACAAAGATTAATTTTTCAAATACTAATATAAATGTCAGAGAAAAGCATTATAGTTTATGCTTTTCTTCCTTAGGGTTGTCAGTATATTTTTGTGTTGACAAAATTACCACTTTTTAAACACGTACAGTTCAATTAAGTCTTACACATTCAGAGATTATCGTTCAATCAAAATTAGTTGTGATGCCTGTGTGCTGCAAGGGGAGAGATTCTCAATCTCTGTCACATTGAGCATCAAGAGGAAAATGTCATGAACCGTTAATAACAGAGGTGAACTGTGGCAAGGTAGAGATTAAAAGGTGTCATCTGACATGATTTTCTGCTAGGAAGACAAGACAGCGAAAGGTTCTGGATGTACACCGTAGCAGGAAAGTGAAAGCAGCATGTTCATCAGTTTAGTGTAGCTGTAACAGAGTGTTTCAGCCTAGGTATTCTATATAGAAAAAAGGTTTATTGAATGCACTGTTTGAAAGATATGAGTTCCAGGTTAGGTAACCTCATTTATTTGGGCTCTCAGGAGGAACTCCAAGGCCGCATGTGATCATGAGAGATGATATCATATGTGGTAGGGGGGGATCCTGTGAACAGTCAGGAAGCTGGAGACATTCACAGGCCGGGCTGCTCCTCTGTAGCAAATTGCTAGCACTGCCACACCTCCTGAGATCAACACTGATCTCTTTTAAGAGAAACATCCCATTGAGAAAATATCTCGTACTGCGCTCCAACTTTCAAACATCCTCCAACATCTCACCACCACGCTAGTGGCCAAGCTGCCAGCTCTGAGGACACATTCAAACAATACCGTATTCATCACTTTCTTCATTAATGTGACACAGCGTTCAACACCCACAGCCTAGAGCTGGAGGGGTTTGTGTGGGCTCGTATTTCAGTTCATGGCTGACTGGATCCAAGGCAGGGATGATGTGGTGGAAGGCATCGTATGCTGTGGCAGTCCGGAGCAGAGAGAGGAGGGAGGAGCCAAAGTAGGAGATAAAACATACCAGCCTCCAGGGACCCACCTCTTCTGATTGGTCTCACCTCCTAACTACAGGTTTACTTTCGGAATTCACCAAAAGCACCATCTCAGAATGCAGGAGCCTTTGGAGGATGTTTTGGTGTAAACCCTAATACCTAATATTCAGAAGCTCTTCAATAATGCCGATGTCCTTCTTTGCCATCTTCTCTGTGCCTTGCATCTTTCTCCTGCTGTGGGTTGAATGTGTCCCCTCAGAAGGATTCACTGGAAAATTAACCTCCATAAAAGGGCTTTGGAAGTTGTGAATTCAAGAGATGCCTGTTCCTTCCTGGGTGGATCGAGGCAGATTTCCTGGGTACAGGGTTCCTCATGGAAGAACAAACTGGAAGCTTTTCACTCTCTCATCTTCTTTGGCCCCATGAGAAGACCTCATCAGACATGGGTCCCTTTGCTGTGGATTTTCTAGCAGTTAGGACTGTAATTAAAAGGTCTCTGTTCTTCAAACATGACCAGTTATACCTCCTTTTCATGGTTGGTTAGATTATGGTTAGGTTAAGAGCATAGAAACCTACATCCTCATCTTTTCGCATCTTATCTCCAGACATAAACAGTTCTGGCATGCGAATGCATGATGCATGTGATTTTCATATAGATTCAGCATGGCTTTGTGGGAGGGGCTCCATAATTTTAAAACATTTTGCCTTTTTTTCTTAAACCAGGGATGAGTGGACTGACTGAAAGTTACACAGTGCAGTGAAAGGGGGAAACCTCCATGGTGCTATTATTACGAGTAGTGAGAAATGATTGCTTGTTCCTACTTTCATTGGTAGGTAAGAGTGCTGTGTGGTTGAGCAGAAGGCAGAGTGCGTACATAGATGATCAAACGTTCTGCACTGTGTTCTTCTCTCCTCTCTCCATGCTGCTCCATTTGATGAACAACAGCCAAGTTATGTCCGTGTTTGCAGAAAAGGACTCCCTCACAGCTGGCAGTACTAAGGATTGAATCCAGGGCATTATGCTTGCTTGACTAGTGTTTTACCACTGAGGTAAACCCATAACATTTTCTTCTTCTTTTTTAAATTTTGGAGCAGGGTGTTCTTAGTTGCCCCGGTTTTGCTTGAACTTGGGATTCTGCAGCCTCAACCTCCACAGTAGCGGAGATTACAAGTACATCTACTGCATTCAGCTCACGGTATTTCACTAAGTAGGGTCTACATACTCTCCCCTTCTCTTGGATGGCCTTTCATAACATGAAATTATATGAGGGGGGTGGTCTCCCAAGTGACCTCCCATACACAGCTACATTGTTTGTATATTTTTTTTATTTTTATTAGCAAATATTTGAACCACATAATTTTTACATTCCTTGTGTGGAGTTGGTCCATGTATCTGATATATTTTAATTTATTTTTTCACCCTCTTTCTCTCTCTTCTCTCCAGCACCAACTCTTGATGCCTTTTCCAGCTGAGAAAGATCTATCTGCCTGCTTCCTATCATCTTTCACTCTGCTCATACCTGAACTTAATGTTTAATATATTTCATTCTGTTGTTTGAGTTCCTGTAATTTGACTGTGGACCTGTCCTGGATGGTAGCCCCCTTTTCTGATAAGCAGTGATTTCTTGCTATGAACAGTAAAGCCTAGAAGAATCACCAGGCTCTGTGGAAAGATGGAACAAGGTGAGGCTCTCCAGAAATGAGGTAGTTGTATGACATAGGTGGAATTGGAAATGTCTGAGAGTGGGTATGATGGAAAGAATCACTCTGTGGCACCCAAAATATCATATTCTCAAATACCTTTATCCCAGGTAGCACAGAAGATCGTATATCTGTCAGATGGACAATTCCACAAGGCTGGTTAAAGATACAAAGGCAAGAAATAAAGTAGAATGGATTTTAAGAGTATGCTGATTGTTCCTGTTGGACACAGATGACTCCAGCATTAAGGACTGTACAAACTGTCTTGGCACTTTCAAACAGAGTGCTTTGAAAAAGCATGGTAATGAGTCAGTTGTTTGTATATCCGTAGTCATTTCTAAAACCACAGAGATCCAGGAATACTTCAATTTCTACCTGGTTGACCCCCTCCATTAGAAAGGTCATTCTTTAGTGATGGCACTCAGACACCTGCTTCTTCCTTGCTGATAAATGTTTCATATTTGCCCATGCTTGGTTGTGCCAATTTTATCATCATTTAGGTTAGACTGGGGTGAGGCAGGTCCTCTTTCCCTTGGTTTCCCTAGGGAATTTCTGTAGAATCCCACATGGTCTTGTCATCTGTGAAGTCAAGATGGCACCCAGGTCTCTAGTTTTGTAATTGGGAGGTCTTGAACAGCATGCTCTCTTCAATTACCTGTAGCACCCATGCAAGCTAGACCAAGTTGATCTGCCATAAATGCACAGCTTGCTCACAAGCAGAGTTGAGGCACAGAGCCCTCTCACATTAACACAGACCTTGTCTGACACTGGAAGGGAATACTTGAAAAATCTTAAACGATTTCCTTTCATTTCCACTGAGTTTTTGTCAATTGTACGAGCTCAGCCAAGCTCAGAACTTTATTTTTTATATTTTTGGCTCTGTGCTCCCTTTCTGGTCCACAGGGAGTATTCTAACTCTCTGTTGATTTGATGTGTAAGCTGCAATACATTCATCATTTTCTGACTCTTTTGACTTCATTTTATCTACTCTTTCAGACTTCGGAATCTACAGCCTCTTCCAAACTTGCTTTTTTTTGTTTTTGTTTTTGTTTTTTTCCCCCCACTCTCTTGATTATTCCTCACTCCTTCATTGGCAGAGACATGTTTGTTTTCTTCTGAAATGCCTCTAAGGTGCTCTGAGTCAAGGGTCTCAAATTCAAGTGTCACGAAGGGACAAATGACTAGAACTGGTAGGAAGTACAAGTGTGAACAGAAAACAATGGACCATGCACAGCATGAAGAGGCCCTGAATTTGGTGGCAGACAGGAAATGAGTATGAGGAGCTAGTGACACTCATTACTGGTTTCAAGGAAGACCTATCTGTTGGAATGTTCTCCTGGACAAACATGGACACTGGACCTAAAAATGAACACAGATTGTCCACATAGAAACTGGAAAGAAACTCCCACCAAAACTCCAAAAACACATGTCCCCACAGAACGGCAAAAATATTTGAAATAAATACATTGCCTTTGAGATTTAAAACCAGAGCGACAAATCCAGGTGGCAACTCTAGTTTGGTCTGTCAAATTTAAATTCCTTCATTCTGTGGTATGTAGGTAATTCTAGGTAAGACATTTAGTAAATTCAGTGTTCTCTCGGACAAACTTCCAGAGATTACTATTTTGGAGATGGACATTTGGAACCTTAAATATGTTAATGAGTGTGTGAGGGTATCCCATTTTTGATGATTTTGCCTTTGTTTATAGAATTATAAGAGCATTTTTTCTGGTGTCCGAGGTGGAGCTGGAGTCTGAGAAGTCACACTCCAGGAACAAGCCTCAAATGCACAATTAATGTATAGTTGTGTTTGTTACCTTGATGTGGATGCCTTGTGAGAAGGGCAGTGTTAGATGACTTTACTGTTGTCTGACTATGATAGTGGTACTCAAGCAAATCCAGAGTCCGTCTCAATCCTGGCACACAGAAACGGAAGAGATGAAAGCAAGAGATAGAAGCTGTGCGAGCTTATCCTCAGGAAACATTGCCTTTTTGTTCAGTGTCTTAGTTACTTTCCTCATCTGTGAGACAAATACTACGTGCCCACAAGTTAATGCAGGAGTGACTTATATTGCTTCACATTTCAGTCCATCATTGGCAAACTCCAAGGCACGAAGGCATGTTTGGAAGTCTGAAGAAGAAAGCTTCTCCTCTCCTGAGGCATGGGAAGCAGAGAGATTCAGAGGAGCCAGTGAGAGAGACACATGCTGCTTGGTCATGCACGGTGGTTTACCTCTGCTGACAAGACCCTACCTCCTGAGAACAAGCCCGTCTAAGCCCCAAACCCCATCACCTTCCAGGCACATAAGGGCTCGGGAACCATTTTAGATCAAAAACATAATTTAGAACAAAATTTTATTTCTTCATAAGTACAAGGATTCTACACTACAATAACAATAAAGGCCATAGTACAATTAATTCATAAACCAAGAATAGTTGTTTGTAATCATTACCAGGTCTGAGATCTAGTGAACCTGTTAGTATGTGCCTTACCTGTGTAGAGATGGCAGTGCAGTTAATTTGCTTACACTAGTGCCCCCACAAACACCTTAGAAATACATAGGAAATCTGCAATCACATCATTTCCATGATATGATGTGGGACCACACATTTATATGTAGCCTGTCGTGAGTTGAAATATTTGTCATGTCATGTACAGGCACATCATGAGAGGTAGAGACAAAAGACTTGGGTCACACCATTTGGAAGCCAGCTTTACCACGCTTTCATGTAGAACAGGGGTGAAGACTAAAAGAATCACTGACCATTTTCCAGTTCCTTTGTTGAACCTTTCCTTTTTCATCAGTTCATTCCATTGTCTCATCTATCTGGAGCAGCAAAAGCTGCAGTTCGGATTTCCTTTCAGTGAGCCAGTGAAGAAATTCAGACTTAGGCAGAGCAGCAGAGCTTCCAGGACAGGATATGTGGAGTAAGGAGAATCAGCTCCGAAGTTTTGTTCTTCAAAACTCCCATACGCTCCTTAAAATCCTTCAGCTCACTCTGTCGCTCGCCTGTTTCTCTGTTAAAAATAAAAATCTGCCTTCTTTTGTAATAGGTTTGAAATCAAATAATATATATCAAATCACATTAACTCTCAAATCAATATAGTAAAATGAAGTATTGCATACATTACTTTATTTTTTTTTAATTTTATTTTAAAGACAAAAGAATGGAGACATATGAACCAGAAAAGCCATAAACAATACAGAAAATACAAAGTTATACAGAATATAGTAGGGAATTAGAACTGGATGTTGTATTACATAGTTATCTTCACATTAGTTAACACAAAAACATTAAAGGAAATACCAAATTATAGATAAGATAGTA
>PVLD010024495.1:0-25379 GCA_004027595.1 Dinomys branickii
CACCAACACCACGACCAAACCCTTCACCATCACCGTCACCATCATCACTGCCACCAACCCCTTCACCACCAACATCACCATCTCCCCCATTTGTCTGTTCTTATTCCCACTTTGCATACAGGAGCCACTTGACTGCCCCAACTGTACCCATGTTCACCCCTCCAGTCCAGCTGCTCCATAGCAAAGTGATCACTTCAAAGTCTGATCATGTCCTCTAGCCTGGCTCTAACTCATCAGGGGTTCTCCCATGCTCTTAAAATGAAAAGTAAACTATTTATCATGGTGCACAAGCACGCACGGCCACGTCTCCCTGTCTAGCTTCATTCTACATCAAGTTCTTTTGTGCCTTTGTTCCATTGCAATCCTTCAAGGTTTTTCTTCTTGCCATATTTCCTTGACCCACAGGGGCTCCCTCAGCCAAATGGCCTTTCTTCCTCCTAGTTCAGGATCTTGTCAGGCAGGCTGAAAGCTCTCATTTTAAACTCTCAGCACAGCATTTTTATTTTGTTTGTGCTGTTTGTACTTGCACTTGTGCATTTGCTTGTATGACTGTGAGGTTGATATGGATCCCCCATGAACAACAGCAAGCTCCATGGGGCAGGGACATTATTAACATCAAACCACAACCTAGGGAGTGGCCATCCAGAGAAGCTGCTCTGTGAATACTTCCTCAGTGAAGGAAAGAATAAGTGTTATGTTCCATGCAGGTCCCTTTACGTCTCACAAGTTGTGAGGGTGACTTGAGTGTTTAAATGGAAATGAAGTCATGGCTGTTATGAGATGAATTTCAGGCTTGAAACACACTTATCCCACTTTCCTCACTTGTGGTAGCTTCACTAGAAGATTTCATCTATAGTAACACTCAACTAATTTGACCACAGAACATTTTATTTAAAATTGTGATGCACTATGAAAACCAATTCATGAAAAAAGAATATCTTTATCAAACCCCACATGAAGATCTGATGGAATGTTTTTATAATTCTTGTGTACTTGCTGATCACAGAAACTAGGCAGCAATCCATTCTTAGCTGTATTTTATTGTTTTTCTTTCTTTAGAATTTTTATAAAGAGATAAAACCAGTGAAGATCAAGCTAGCTATACTCCCCACTCTGCTTCCACTATTTCTCTCCCCTTTGGAGACAGCCTCCATGATAACTTTGGTGTAAATTCATTGTTTTACATTTTTCTGCATATAGATGTCAACAATATCACAAATTATAGATGATATTGTTTTGTGTGTTTTTAAAATTTTGCAAATGGCATCATGGTCTCAGAGTAGCATGGAGAAAACTCATTCTGCTACACCAGGATCTAGACTACATCTTAACTACATGTTCCCTAACATGCATCCACCCAAAGTCATTTGACCACAGAAAATTTTATTTAAAATTGTGATGCATTATAAAAACCAATTCATGAAAAAAGAATGTTTTTTATCAAACCTAACATGATTAAGAAATCAACCAACCAATAACAAATGCTAGAGGGGCTGTGAGGAAAAAGGAACCCTTCTCCATTGTTGGTGGGAGTGTAGACTGGTACAACCACGGTGGAAATCAGTGTGAAGATGCCTCCAAAAACTAGGATTGGAGGTCTCGTTTGACCCAGTTATTCCCCTTCTGAGTATCTTCCCAGAAGGATTAAAAACATCAAACCATAGTGATATATGTGCACCCATGTTTATAGCAGCACAATTTGTAACAGCTAGATCATGGAAACAACCCAAATGCCCATCATCTGAGGAATGGATAGAAAAAGATGTGGTCTTTTTATGTAACAGAGTACTACTCAGCCATAAATAGGATAAACTGGAGACTTTTATAGGTATATGGATGCAACTTGAAATCATACTCATAAGTGAAATAAACCAAATGCAAATGTGTAAACCTCATATTGTCTCCCTAGCATGAGAAGACGAAAGAGTAAACAAGATCCAAAATGTACAATAGATATTGTAAAATGGGAAGAAACTTCAAAAGGAAAGAGAAACTTGTTTGGGGAAATGGAGAAAAGAAGGAAGGGAAAAGCAAAAGAAAAAAAATATATATATATACAAAAGATAGTTAAGATAGTTACCCTACTAATTTCTCTCAGTTCATTGACAAGATAGGTCTGTGCTAATGTTGTTTGCACAATTAAGTGCTGATATCTTGTACCCTAAGTAACTAATTTAAAGATAACAACATGCAATGTATTAACCATTGTTTACTCTCCTATTATATTATTTTGGAATTCTGTTTTCGATTTTTTTGTTTGTTTATTTCTTGTTTATTGTTTCTTTTTCTTTAAAATAAGAATTTAGAACAGAATGTTCTCTCTTACCACGGCTACTCAGCAGTAGCACTCACTGTATTTTTGATCACGCATCATAAAGACACAAGAGAAGACTTCCAGGACTTAGGAAGGTGGCAAGAATGATGGGATAAGAGTGTTTAAAGCAAGGAGGGGTAGTTAGAGGGGGATTCACAGCAATGGGTCTTTTACTGTATTAATTTTTAAAATTAAACATTAACTGTATATTTTGATCACCCTTGTGTAGTCAACCTTATTCTACAATTTACTTTGAAAAATCAAAAAAACCCTAAATTACTTTAAAAATGTTGTGAAAGGAACGAATAAGCTAGGGAAATTTTCTTTATCTGGTTTCAGTTTCAAGCGTTTATAGCCACTATACAGCTATAAAAATCAAGACACGTGGAATTTGCAAGAAGGCTGAAACAGATCAGTGAAACAGGGTAAGAACACTGACTAACATATGTCCAAATGATTTTGACATAGGTGTAGAATCAATTTGATGGGTAGTCTTTACAACAAATGGTTAATAGGCTTGATTACACTGATTGATTTTCAAATATTAAGATAGCCTCCTTCATTCAGCCTTACATCCCTGTGATGGGCTATGCTTAGTCATATTGTTTTATTGTGTTTGTATATTGCTGAATCTGAATTGCTATTACTTTGCTGAGGGTTTTCATGTCTATGCTAATTAGAGGTATTTGTGTTCTTGCGCAGTCTTTGGTTTTCTTATCAGGATAATGCTGGATTCTTAAAATGATTAGGGAAATGTTCCTTCCTCTTCTATTTTCTAGAAGATACTCCTTAGAATTGGTGTTATTTATTCTTTAAATATATCATAGCACTCACATGTGAAATTATATGAGCCTGGAAGTTACTTTCTTTTTTCTAAACTATTAACCAATTTAGTAACTGTTTACAGCCTAATAACTACTTTTAATAGTTTTAATAGAATTATTCAGGTTATATAGTTCATCTTGAGGGAGCTTTGACATTTATGTTTTTATGAAGAATCGATCCACTTCATGTAGGTTGTCTAATGTATGTGCAGTTTTTTTAATATTCCCTTATTAATCTTTTAATGTCTGAGGGCTTACAGTAATACCCTTGTTTTATTCCCATTAGTAACTTGTGCATTTTCTTATTTAAAAGTTTTAATTAGATAAATCTTTGCTGTAAGTTTATCAATTGAATTAAATCATTTAATCGAAATCTTATTTTTTTCTTTTAAAATTTGATTTATACTCATCTTTATCATTTTCTTTTTTATGATTGCATTGAACTTCTGCTTTTCTTTCTTCAGTTAATCTTAAGGTAGAATCTCAAATTGTTACCTGGGATCTTCATTCTTTTTTAATATGAGTACTTATTATGCACTAATAACCATTTAAACTGCAATAGCTTAATATGTTGCATCTTCATATTCATCATTTGTAAACATTTTCTGTTTTCTTTGATGTTGAATTGTTTACAAATGTGTTGAGAATTTCTGAATGTTTATACAGTTTTTTGCTATCTTTAAGTATTGGGAAATTGAACCCAGAGCCTTCACACTACATTCCCAGCATTTAAAAAAATTTTTTTCCCCATTGCATCACTAAGTTGTTCAGGCTGGGCTCAAATTTGTGATCCTCCTGCCTTAGCCTCCCAGAGTGCTGGGATTACAGGTGTGTATCCCCATGCCCAGCTGTGAATGACGATCCCAGGCCAATAATCTGAGCCACACGTGAGATGAGATGTGTTATGGCTCATGTCTAGATGTCACCCCCAAAGCCTCATGTGTTCATAAGCAAGCAGATCATGGGTGTGTGATACTGTCTTAGTCCACTGGTGGGTTTGCAGTGGAGAATAGTATTGGGAGGTGAAGCCTGGTGGGAAGAGGTGAGTCACTGTGGACACGGTTCTCCTCCCTTGATTGATTGCTGCTCCTTATGCTAATATCCTGCGCTGTTTCTCCTCTGCCCTGTCCCTTTGCCATACTACCTTGGAGCCAGCTGACTAAAGACTGAAACTTCTATAATCTGTGAGCCCCCCAAAACCATTCTCCCTTTAATTTGTGGGTGTTGGGTATTTTGTCCCAACAACGAGAAAGTGACTATTATAGGATGATTCTTGAGAAGTAAGAGTCCCATACCTCAGAATAAGCTGGCCAACTATCAGACAAAGAGTTTCCACAGGATTATAATGCATTTACGGTTCCTCTCAATTCTGATTCTGTGTGTTCTAGTGCTATGGCATGATATTATGGAATAGGAGTTGGAAAACTACAGTTGGCAGGCAAAATTCAGCCTAATGTTCATTTTTTAAATAAAGTTTTATTGGAACACAGCCATGCTTATTCATTTGTATATTGTGTGTGGTTGCTTTTATGCTCCCATGATAGAGCTGAGTAGTTGCAAAACCTAAACAGTTACCATTTGGTCCTTTTTTAAAAAAAGTTCTGGAAGATTTGGGTTTCACATCTGATTCTCCCCTTGAGCAAGTCTCCCAGCTTCCCTGCGATTTGGCAGCACACTCTAATTTCAGAAATCAGCTCAGTGCTCAGAACACAGCTGGTGCTCCATAAATACTTGAATAACTGAGCCAGAGGGTGAGGGAATGCCTGGTAAGGTGGTGTCTTGCAGTGAGGTCTCTGGAAATGTCTGTTGGCTCTGTAAGAGGAGGGGCCATCTCTGTGATATTCCTGCTGCATCCCCAGGCCCAAGGCACCACCCAGGCAGCAAAGCCTTCAGTGTTTGTTGGCCTGAATTGAATGCATGGGAATTTGTGGCCTTTGATGTGTTGCTGCTTGGCTACCATTCCCTTAGGCTGAATCTTGCCAAGAAACTGGCAGTCCTGGTAGACTTTGGGAGGCTTGAGATAAGAGGTGGTTTGTCTCTTGTCTTGAGGCAGATGTCCCTGTGCTGGAGGTCTGTACATCTTGAACTGGCCCAGTTTGAGAATAGTGACACCATGGAAAAACTATTTCATCAGCTAAGCTATCATCTGTCTGTGGGAAGTGGCCATGCAGAAAGGAGCTTGTCATGATATCCAGTCAGCATGTTCTTCTCTTGGACTTGACAAACCCATCATGCTAAGTCCCTCTGATGGGCACTCGAGGCTTCAAGTTGCTCACATTTGTTCCAACTCACTGCTTGTTTGTACTTGGAGCTCTAAATTAAGATTTTCACCAGGACTGACTCAGATGAATTTAATCAGTAGGAACCATGACTCTGTTCTCTCATCTTCCCCTTGTTTCCTTCTGCTCCCCTCCACCGAGGGGGATGTCCAGTGTTACGTCTTCTGGGAAGTCCACTCTGAACTCATCTGTAAAACTACCACCTCCCCAAATGCATGATGAGGCTGCAAAGGATGACTTCTCAATAGCAGCTCTAAAATTAGGAGCCATCTTCCAAATCTAGTGAGAATCTAATACTAAGTCAGATGAAGAATAAGGATGGAGAATGAGACTCTGGAAGATAAACATCTAGTCTCAGCTTTTATTACGATTACTACTAACTTAACACTCAGTATCTTTACCTGAAAAGGGGAAGCATTTCTGCCTTTCCTTAACAGGTACATAATTCAGAGTTTTCTACCTCAAGCAGTCTCTCTCAAATCCCTACGGGCTCTACCTTCTCCTAACCCCGTTGCCTTCATTATAATGCCTCAGTGTGACACACTATGTTGAGCCTTCATTTCCTGATATTGCACAGTAACAATTTCTTATATTTTAGATTCCTTCTCCACAGAGATCCTAAGACTTCCCGAGAGCAAAGCCTGCACCTTTTATTTCTCTTTGCTGATAATGACACAAGAGAGGCTCCTGTTGGGCTGGGAATATTCTGTATCTTGGTCAGGACAGTGGTCACAGGTATGCACATGTACACACATCAAGCTCTATACTTACAGTCTGTGTGCTTTCCTGTTCTATGCTGTACCTCCATGAAAACTAAAGGCAATAATAATGACATGGTGATGAATGAAACACTCACTCTGGACCAGCACCAGGCTAGGGGATTTCTGTATGTCATTTCTATCCTCCCTGCAAGTGAACAATACTGGTATCATTCTGCCCACTGAATAGACAAGCAAACAGAGGCTCAAGGGGATACAGCAGTTTGCTGGTTGGTTTTGGAATCATAGACCAAACTCAGGCAGACTTGACTGAGTCATATGTTCTCAGCTGAGTTTGCCATGGCTTAAGAAAGAAAAGAAATACACATGCACACAAATGCACACACGTATGCACACATGTATATATGTATAGTCACAAATGCAGACATATGTGTGCACACACACTTTTCCAAGATAATTTTCAAACAAAAATTCCAAAGCACTTCTTGCGTGAGATGATGAGCAGATTTACCCCTGCCAAGAAAATGCACAAGCGAGAGCAACCTCAGAAAGGCTTGCCAAGGGTGTGCCTAGAACAGCATCCCATGCCTTCAATCACCTGGGCAACTAGTTAAAATGCAGATGCTGACTCAAAACGTCTGGGTTGAGCTCTGGGGTCCTAATCTCTCAATAGCTTGGTGTGATTCTGGTGCTGTTGACCTGTGATCCACACTTTGCATAGCCAAACAGCAGAGTATATTATGATGTGATGTGACTGATCAAGTCCTTAGTAAAATGAAAAATTGCTTGGAAGTTCCTGAAGATGTAAATTACTGGTCTTGTCTCTGGTCAGCTTAAAAATTTAATCTTGATCAAAGGTGATGCGTTTGAAACCCTTGTCTGAGGGTCATGTCCACAATCCACTGTGCTGAGGCAGTAGAAGAAAATACTAGGAGGAGGCTTATGAGAGGTAAGGTTTATTGAGACTTAGCAATGGGCCCTCATGGGGAAGGACAGGATGCTAACAGGGAAGGGCCCACGAGAAGTGCACTACTCGGAAGATCCACAGGGGTGCGCACTCTTTGCCAGCGCTGCTTGACAAAACCCCTCGAGGGGTGCGTACTGAACACAGCACTGCTCAGAAGGTCCCGCGCGGAAGGCTGGGCGAGTATTTCCCGGGCAGTACCTGGGGTGTCCAGTGGTGGCCAACTGGATTAAAGCACTTACCTTCGCAGTGCACTCTTCTGCACACTGTTACCATGGGGAGATGGGTTTTATGAACTACATCGTAGAGACATCACGAGCTGGCTTCCTTCCATTGTACAACCGGCATTCCATAGAAAAGCTGACTTAGCATATGGGAGGAAGGCAGTTTCTATAGATAACTCTAGCTTTCCCAGTTTGCAGTGTCCTTTAGATAACCCTTACCTAGACAGCTTGATCCTAGTATGCTTACAATATCCCCTTGACTTGGTAAGAGTCTTGGGAACACAGAAGATATGTTTCAGGGACATGGTGCTAAATATACTTTTTCCCAGGGACAATACTGAGATCCAGGTTCACAGCTTCCTCTGATGGCTTTTACACCTGCAGCCTGAGGTATGACACCAAGCTCTATGAATCTGCATCTGAAAATAAGCAGGTACACAACTTCTTTCCTTTTTTTTTTTTTTTTTTGTACAAGAAATTGAACTCAAGACCTTGCACTTGCCAGGCAGGCACTGTGCCACTGAGCTATATCCCTGGCCCTACAACTTACTTCTCTTGATCTTCCCTTAGACCAAAGCTGATCTATATGTTGGCAGCACATTAGCAAGGGAAAAGAGCTGTCAATTTGCAGAATGGAATGTGGGACTGAACTACAGGTTTACTTACCGTGGCCATAATCTCTTATTACTGAGAGATCAAAATGGTAGTTGGGAGGGAAGCATCTAACTTAGCTGGACACACTTTGTAGACTGTAACAAAGGCAGCCTCTCACCCAACTGGCTCTCGGACCCTGCTCAACAAATTTACTCCATGGAATCACACAGTGGCTCTACAAAAAGAGGGACAAAAAACATAAATATGTGTCTTAAACACACAAACACATAGTGTGGTCAAAATATATAATGAACATTTAAGTTGTTAAAACTATATCACAGTGAAAGATACATTGCTATAAATGTCCCATAATATACACCCTTCAAATACATTCATGCCATCATTCTTACCATTTTCTAAAGGAGCTGTGAAAGTTCTCTTTCCTGAGTGTCTCTGTGGGGTGTTATCAGAGCTATGGTGAGTGCTGCTGCTAAACACCATCCAACAGAAAGGCTGGTTGTAAAAATATTAGGATGTAATGTTATTCACCAGATCCGGCACCATGTGACTTCTGTGTGTTCCTCAAAATGGAAAGGCCATGAAAGGTAAACATTTGAGCCAATTCAGCACATTGAGGCAGCCACGACAGTCATTCAGGAGAGAGGACTCCCCAGACTGCTTCAGAAAGTAGTGAGGGTGATGGGAGAAGCATCTCTGAAGTGAGGTGGAGTGTTTTGGGGGGGGGTCAATGCCAATGTGTCTTTTACTGTAATACATGTTTAAAACTTTAAACAGTCACTGTATTTTTTTATGTGTGTTAGTGTGCACATGTGCGCATGCGCACATACACAAATAACCTCATAAAGGTGTTTTGAGTCTTGGCATGGGAGTTTACTGCCACATAATCCTAAGTACAGCCCCAAGGCCTCATCAAGAGTGTTGTTCCTTGATCTTGGCTGCAATTTTGTTCAATCTATGCAGGGAAAGAGTTTCTGCTGTGTGTTTCTCTCTGTGTATGCATTTTTTTTAATGTCCCAGGCAGGCCATGTGGGAACCCCAGCCCTCAGACTGTATGCATAGAAGAGAGGAAGGAGAAATACAGGGGCCCAGCACAGTTCTGAGATGCAGCGGCAGTAATCAGCAGCAAGTTTGACTCAGAGCTGCCAAGACGTGTTCCCCCTGATAGCTGTCTCTTTTGTGAGCTGCTGACACATAGGGTCTGTGCAGCCTTGCCCACGACTTTGTGGACAACCCTGTTATAAGCCTTCCACAAAGATCCAGTTATTTGGCTGTTGTTATGGGAACAGTACAATTATGGTCAAATTGAAGTGGTGATGGGGGACAGGAAAAGAAGTGGATTGGGGGTGGGCAAAATTGCTATTTTCATCCAAATGCATTTTGGCTGAGCACCTGGGCTGAATTTGAGCAACAATCAGGAAAAACAGGTAGTAGAAATCCTGCTTGGCTCCAGGGACAACAGAGCTGTTTCTGCTAGAAAATAAAAAAAATTGCCTTTAAGAGAAGAAATATCACATCCTCTTATTTTCTTTGTGATGTTACAAAAATACTGTAATTGGGCTCAGAGAAAGAAGTCCAATGATGTTCAAGGAGTCTGTCGCCTCTTTACTTTTATTACCGAAGTTAATACATCTCAGAAATATGTGATTCTGCAATTTCAGGCTTTTGATTGAGTAATCTAAGCTATAGGTAAATAATCTTTCAAAAAGATTGTTATCATTATCCAGAGTTAATACAGTTATCAAGCAAATGCTTGGCTCTGAGATAATTAAAACAGTAACTGAATCACCAAGGTCTCCCAAGCTCCATGCAATGAACTCCCTTTCCACAGCCATAAATAGAAAAGAATTGCTTCCCATAAAAAAGGAATGATGAGTTCACACAACACGTTCCTCCTCCCACCCCCAAAATCATAGAAATGATGAATGTGGTGGTTAGGGCAGTGTATCAACTTGATTGGCTTTGGGAGCTGCCCTAAGAATTGGTGGAGCACCCTTCAAGGTGTGTCTGAGTGGGTCAATGAGGCCTGGCTTTGGGGGTCTATATGTGGTCCTCTACCCCTTCTACCTTGGCACTGTTTCCCTGCCCTGCTTCTTGGCTGCTGTGAACTAAGCAACTTTGCTCCTCCACAGTCTTCCACCATGGTGTTTTTATTTTGGAGACAGCCAATCCTGGGCTGAAACCAGGAACAGATCAAAACTCTCCTCCTTTAAGTTGTAGGCATTGTGTATTACAGCTCAGTGATAAGAAAGCTGACTGATACAATGAATAAAGTATAAAACGTGTTTTAAGACAACTGCCCTCAAAAAAGCACAGATTCTTTGAAAAGGAAATCCCACTAGGTGGGAGCTCTGAATAGTCTCCATGCATTCCAGGACTGTGTCTGCACTGGGAAGGACATTTGCCACCCAGGAATAGAGACCAAACCATTGTAACAGTGGCCCAGGAAACTGACTGAGGCAGCAGGATTAAATAGAGACACAGAGCTGTGCTGGTGCCAAATCATACTGTATCAGTGTCTCCATGGGAAACAAGCCCTGAGCCACCAACATAAAGGCTAGTCCATCAGGAGCCTGGTGAGCCACATAGAGCCAGCCACAACACTGCTGGCCAAAGGAGTGACCCCAGGGAGGGGGCACACACACACATACACACACACACTCATATGTGCAAATTCATACACACCCATAAACCCTCTATTCAAGATGAGCTTTCAAACTAAACTCCAAAGTATATTTTCTAGAAGATAATCCACAAGTTTATCATGCCCCATGAAATTCAAATCTGAGAGCAATAGGAAAGGATTTTGTACTAGTCAGCCTTCTCATTCCAGGACAAATAACCTGACACCCATTATTTGAAGAAGGAGAGGTTTAATTTGACTCATAGTTTCAAGGAATTCAGTCCATGGTCAGCCAGCTGTATGGCAGGAACATCATGGCAGAAAAGCATGGCATAACAAAGCTGCTTACTTCATGGTGGCCAGGGAGCAGAGCAGGGGAACAACATCAAAGAGAGTGGCCAAGGGTCCAGATACAGACTCCAAGATTATACCTCCATGACCCAGCCAGAAATACCCAGCCAGAAATGTCCCCTCAGAGGTTCCCAAACCAGTCAAGTTGACAATCTACTTAACTGTCATTTCCTAACCCTTGTCAACCTGACACCCAAACACATTTTCTTGAGTCATAATTTATCTGGAGTTTCTTGGTTACTTTTCTCTCATTGCTGAGACAAAATACCCAACACCAAAAATGAAGGAAGGAAAGGTTTATTTAGCTTACAGTTTGTGGAGTTTTCAGTCCTTACTTGGCTGTCTGAGGCAGAATGGCACATGGCAGAGGGCAAACTGTTCATGGCGGCAGCACAGCAAAAACACAAGCAAAAGGGAGGAATGGCTGCAAGCAGCCTCCTTTTCTTCCCTACATTATAAACAACCTACCCCCACCCAGGGGGTGTGTAGCTCTCACACAATCTCCATGCCCTCCTCTTCCACAGGCTCAGGATGTTTACAAAGTAAGTACCCCAGCTTCCTCCTGAGTCACTCAGCTAAACCTCTAGATTCCCCAAGTTGACACAATGTATCAACCATAATACGGAGTTAATACAGTTATCAATCATAATTAATTAATTATAATTATAAAGAGGATATCAAGTTTGTAAGTCCATCTGACATGACAGAACTATCCTGTGGACAACCAAGAACACAATAAACCCTTGATTCAAGTCCCAACCGTTGTGGCACTTTTCAAAAGCCCAAGTAAAGTCTCTTCTGAGACTCCAGGCAAACCCTTAGCTGTGAAAATGAAAGACACGTTACATAATCCCAAGATACAAAGGCACGGTATAAACATTCCCATTTTAAAAGGGATGAATGGGGGTGAGAATAGAATAGGACAAAAGCAAGACTGAAACCCAGCAGGACAAGCAATATGTCCTGTAGCTTCATCTCTGGAATTAGGGCGTACGGTGGTAAAACATGAGTTCCAAAGAGCTTGGGTAGTTCTCTCCCTACAGCCTTGCTGGTTGTAGCCCACATGCCCTGTCTCTCGGGGTGGCTCCACCCACTGCTTACAGGTTTCTTTGGCAGATATTTCATATTTCTGGCACATCTGGATTCCTTGGGTCTCCATTGCAGTGTTTGGCTTCACGTATCTTCCTGTCATGGGCACGCTCTCTGGCCTCCCCAGCTTTCCTTTGAAATCTGTGTGGAAATCACTACTCTTATATTCTGTACACTAGTAAAGCCAGCATCACGGGGACTACTCCATGGGCTGGAGGTATAGCTCAGTGGTGTAAGTGCTTGCCCGCTAAGCACTAAGGCCCTGAGTTCGATCCCCGGTCCCGGAAAAAAAAAAAAAAAAAGGAACGGATGGGGACTACTCCAAAGTCTGCTGCCAGCTCAAGCAGTATCCAAGCCTGCCTGGACCATGGTTTCTGACTGTCTAGATGGCTGAGCTTGGTGAACAAAGCAGTCCCATAGGCCCAATTTCCTAGGAGTCCTTTCTTGAGCAGGGATCTCAAGAATCCTCTTCTTAAATGAAAGACTGATAGTTTTACACCCTTGAACCTGTGATGGATACAGTTTTGCTGATTCCTGACATGCTCTCTAGGCGCCTTTCTTCTGGTTCATATTCGAATACTTGGTTTCCTTTTAATGGCATGAATCTCTTCAGCAATCATATCCCTTTTGTGCTCCAACTTTATACATGGCTCCTTTCAGACCAAAGTTTGTTTTTAAAATTTTCTGTTTTGCCTTTTAACCCCAATTCTCACCCTAAATATAGCTAAATGCAGATTTGAAATTTCCTCTACCTGATCAATTAGTCACTTTTCTTAATTTCAGTCTCCTGCAAACTCTCAAGACATGGGCAGAATGTAGATAAATTTTTTTCCAGAGTGTAATACAAATGATCTCTAGTTCATTTCCCAGTTGAGTCCTCATGTAACGCCTCCTGAGCCCAGCCTTTACTCTCTATATTCCTATCGGCACTCTGGGCTTCTGAGGTCTGACCAGAATGGCTCATGAAGCTCTTCTTACAGCATTCTAGGGCTTCTTTAGTCAACATCTCCAAATCTTTCTAAACTCCTCACACAAGCCAGTTCCAAAGACTTCTGAACCACAAGGGTAGGTAAATTTGGAGAAAAACCCTCTGGTATCAATTTTTTTGTATCAATAATGTTTCTGTCTCTGAGACAGAATACTCAACTTCCACAATTTAAAGGAGAGGTTAATTTGGCTTACAGTTTCAGGGGCTTCACTCCATGCTCAGCTGACTCCAAAGTAGAAACATCTCAGCAGAAGAGCACAGCCTAACAAAGGTTATAGTTCATGGGACCAGGAAGAAGAGCAGGAAAATATCTCCAAAGGTGAAGGCGCCAGGGACCAAATATAAACTCCAAGGCTATACCTCCATACCAATCAATTAAGCTTAAGTATTGTAGACATTAAGAAACTATATAATTCTTAGGGATAAAGGAGGGAACAATATCCATAGAACAAAATCAAGGCAACAAGCAGAAACTGGGCAAATAAAAAATGAAGGAAAAAGAAAGACATGTTTTGTTTTGTTTTGGCATTGCCGTACTGGGGATTGAACCTAGCCCCTTTGCATTGAGCTAAATCCCAGCACTATCTCCCTTTTTAAATATTTGTTTTGAGGCAAATACTCACTAAGTTACTTAGGCTGGTCTCAAACCTATAATCTGTCTGCCCCCAGCCTCCTCAGTGGGTGGGATTATAGATGTGGTCCACTGCACCTGGCTTTCAACATTTTGAAATGAAGAAAGGCTAAAATGATGTGTCACAAGCCGACCTATCTAAAAAAATGGCTGAAGGAAGTTCTCTGAGTATAAAGGAAATGATCAAAGAAGACATCCTGGAATGTTAGGAAAAAAGGAACGCAATAAACTTTTCTTCTCTTTTTTCTAAATTATGGTTAAAAGTTGAAGGAAAAATTATAACTTTGCCCAGTGTAATTCTCAAGGCATGTAGAGATAATTATATCATAACTAGGAAAAGGTAACAGAACATAAAGAGAATTAAATTTATTACATTTCATTTGATTTGCTAAAATAACCATACCAATAAGAGATTAGTTAGTTATACACATATAATGGAATATCTTGAGCCACAAATAACAAATCTATAAAGACACATTCAAGAGCATATAAATAAATCAGAATGGGATTAGAAAATAAAGGCTCAAATACGAACAAGAAAGAAGGAAAAAGATAACAGAAACTAAAATCAAGAAACACATTTCTAGTTTCAGCTCAAACATGTAAATTTTGAAGTTTTTTCTCTCATGCTCACAATAAGAAAGAAGCTGACCAAACAGAAAATCAGCAGCCCTCTCTTCCTCTTCTTCCTCCTTCTCCTCCTCTTCCGCTTCCTCTTCCTTCTTCTGCCCCTCTTCCTTCTGCTTCTTATCTCCTTCCTTTCTCCTTCTTTTTCTTCTCCATCTTCTCCTCTTCCCCTTACCTCCCCTCCATCCTCCCTTACTCCTTCACTTGTCCTCTCTGCTTCTTCTTCTTTTTCCTTTTCTTCTTCCTTTGAAGTACTGGGGACTGAACTCAGGACCTTCCCACTCAACTATATCTCCAGTCCTTTTGTATTTTGAGACAAAGCATAAAATTTGTCCATCTTGGGCTCAAACTTACAATCCTCCTGCCTCAGCCTTCGAGAGTGTTAGGATTACAGGTGTGCACCACTACACCTGGCTTCAACAGATCTTCTTTAGATCTATCACAGGATTGAGATCTTAGGGGAAAATATCACCTTTAAATTTAAAGATACAGGTGAATACAAAGAATTTTAGACTCAGGAGAGAAACTGCTGGAGGCAGTAATAGGTAGAAACACCCAAACTGTAATCAACCAAGTGGTGGAGGTTGAATGTGGATTTAAACATTCCTAGGTCCCAGTCTTAGGTGCCCTCATACTTTTGGGAATTTTACCTCCAGGAACTTCACCAGGACACCATCCCCTGGCCCACAGAGACTAAGATAAGTCCCCCCATGCTCAGGAAAGAAAAATCAGAAAAGTAATTTTTTGTTACTTGGAGATCAGCTTCAGGGCTTTGTCACTAAGCTATATCCCCAGCCATTTAATTTTTTATTTTGAGATGGGGTCTCACTAAGTTGCTAAGTTTCCCAAGGTGGACTCTAACTCAGGATCCTTCTATTTCAACCTCTCAGAATGCTAAGATTACAAGTATGTGCCACCATACCTGGCTAAAAGTAATTATTTTGAAATATGATCAGAGCATTCTATTCTCAGAAACCCAAGTCGAACTCTCAAGGGAAACCTCCAAAACTTTTGACTGAAGACAAGGGAAGTTAGATACCGGGTCCCACTCTGACATCCTTCTGTCACATAAGAGGAGGGAAGAAAATAACTGAGAAATTCTTCTGAAAGTCACTACCCAAGGATTCAAGACTGATTACAAAAAGTCTTGAGATTTAATCATAAGATTGGAGACCGTGTCCCCCTCCTCAGTATCTCACCATCACATCAGCAGGGCTCTGGTATAATAACAGAGGATCACAACTGAGAGCTGCAGGACATAGATTCTTCAAAAGGAAGTTTCCAGGGAAACCTAAAGACAATGAAGGATAGAAAACTAAGGATATGAGAGGAAATTGAAGCCTCTGACACCTACAGCTCCAGCAAACATTAAACACAGCCTGACTCTCAGCCAGAGAAACATAAAACTCCACATTAAAAGCCTGTTTGATTCAGTTCCTTTTACCTGATACATCATGTCTGACTTTCAACCAGAAATCACAAACATGATAAAAGGCAAGGAAAACAGTCTGGAGAGAGGATGCAAGCATCTGAACCAGGCTTAGGTAAGACACAGATGCTGAAGCCATCAGACTGGAAAAGTGAAAGAATAGGATTAATATACAAAGGGCTCTGGTGGGGAAAGGGGACCATGTGGAAGAACAGATGGCAATGTAAGCAGAGTGGTGGGTGTGTGAACCAAGAATCAAGATGAAGTGCTAGAATCACCAAACACTGTGACAGAAGTGGAGAATGCTTTTGAAGGCTCAGAAGGATTGCAAATTTGAATCTAGGCTGGGCAACCTAGAGACTTAGTGAGATTCTATCTCAAAAGAAGAAAAAAGACTGGGGACATAGCTCAGTGTGAAGGCCCTGGTTTCAATCCCTAGTAATACAAACTAATGAAAAAAATAGGAGCAGAATATCCAAGAATAATAGGACAATTACAAAAGGTATGATGTGTTCATAAAGAAAATACCTGAAGAAAAAGAAAGAAAGAAACAGGAGAAATATTTACAGTACTAACATATGAGAATTTTCCAAAAGTAATGACTAAGAATAAGTCAGATTTCTAGGAACCTCAGGGAATATGAAGGAAGGTAAATAACATAAAGAAATACCTAGGAATATCATATTTAAACTGCTAGAAATTAAAGACAAAGGGAACATTTTGAAAGAAACAGGAAGAAGAAAACACTTTACCTACAGAGGAACAATGGTAAGAATTACATAAGACTTTTCTCCAGAAATTATGTGAGCAAGAGGAGAATGGAGGGATATATAAGTAGATATACAGTGAGCACTTAAATTGTAAAATGTTTGTTACAGTAAATGACACACTGCCGTGAATCTCCTCAAAATCCTCCCCCTGCTTCAGACAGACTTATCCCATCATTCTTGCTACTTTCTGAAAGGGTTTTAGAATTTCTATCCTATGAGCGTCTCTAGTTGTGCTGCTAAGGTTGTCTCAGTGTCCTGAGCCAATTCAAATGCTTACCATTTGTTGTCATTTTAACTTTGGGGAGGAGCCGGAAGTCACACAGTGCCAGATTTGGTAAATAAAGTGGATGAGGACTCACCATCATGTTTTTATGATTTTTCTTTCTCTCTGTTTTTTTTTTTTCTGGATGACACTTCACAATCAGCATTTGTCATATTTTATCACAGTTTGTAAAGACACTCAGAAAAGAGGACTTCCAGGACTGCTTCAGAAAGTGGTGAGACTGCTGGGCATGGTGGCACGTGTCTATAATCCCAGCACTCCAGAGGCTAAGGCAGGAGAATCATTGCAAGTTCAAGACCAGCCTGGGTTACAATGTGAGCTGAAGGCCATTCTGAACTGCCTAGCAAGACCCAGTCTCAAAAAGACAAAAGAAAGAAAGAAAGAAAGAAAGAAAGAAAGAAAGAGAAAGGTAAGAATGATAAGTGAGTTTGAAATGAGGAAGGGAATTTTGAGGGCGATTCATGGCAGTGTGTCTTTTACTGCAATAATTTTTAAATTTAAACATTCACTCTATATTTTGATCACCCCTGTACAAGATTGAAAGAAAAAAAAAACACCACTATAGAATGCTGTATCCAACAAATTATTCTTTAAAAGTGAAGAAGAAATACTACTTTAGACAAAACTTATGGAATTTGTCTCCACTAAATTGTCCTATAAAAATATTAAAAGGAATTCTTCAGAGAGGAGGAAAACGTCATTGGTCAGAAACTCAGATCTACATGAAGAAAAGACAAGCATTAGAAAAGAAATATATAAAATAACAAATAAAAATAAAAATCTTTGCCAGACAGAGTGGTAAATGCCTATAATCCCAGCTACTGTAACAAAAAATGCCCCTCCCTAGCCAGTACGCTTTAGTTTCTTAGTTGCCCAGGTCATAGTTCCTGTTCCAGTTCCCGTTACTTCTGTCTCCTAGAATTGCCTGGTCACTGTGATACATAGCTGGTCACTATGATGCACATTGTAAGAACTAATCATCCAACTGACAAACCATTCAGCCTCTGTACTTCTGCTTGTTTATCCCATATAAGCCCTAGATCACTAGAGATCAAAGCCTGATATTCTAGGAATGATCCCAATCAGTGCCCATTGACACAAATAAATCTGCCTCAAATCCTTACTGTCATTTTGGTGTTTCTGTTTGCCATTACATCTGGTGTGTTAGCCAGGAAGACCAACTGTGCTGACCTGTTTGGTCACCATTCATGGCCCTCACAGACAGAGCAAGGACCTCTCCAGGTCCCGACAGGAAGGCACACCCTGGAGATTTCCCAAGTCCCCTTGGAGGTCTGAAGGAGGATTCCTGACTCCCTGCTCAAGTGGCTCACATAGGACCCCAAAGGGAAAGGATGTAGTCTGTCTCTCTGTCTGCCTGCCTTCCTGATTCCAGTAAGACCAGCCCCCCTTCGACACTCCATTTAGTCTGTCATTTCAAGCTGAAGAAGAGCTTGATCAACTGTTGTTAATTAAGGCCACCCTCAAGGGAAGGGGGATTGAAATGTTTAACCTCTGAGTGCTGCTGAATCAATGTGCAAGTGAGTGGCAGGGACAGTGTCAGCAATAGGCTGTTCTGTCTGTGCACGAAGACTGCGATGCACTGGGCAAGGTGGTTGATTTGGCCCCTACCTACAATTCTGTGGTGATTGGCATATGGCATAACAGAGGCCTCACAACCTCCTTCACTAAGTTGCACCTAGGTCCCTGCGAGGGGTGTGGCCATTTGGGCATCTGAATGGTCTCTCTCTGAGGGGCCCCCACCCTTTGTCTGTTGTGCCCTCATTCAAGCGTACACAACACACACCATAGGGAGACAGAATGGGAACTAATTAGTTATAACCCACAGTCTCTGACTGCAGGAAAAGAGGCTTTTATGGAGTTAAAAATGAAACCAAACCACTCCCTGTGCCTCAAAGAAAAATAACAGAAAAAGAGGCCCATTCTTCCTGAGAATGCTGCCTTGGCACCCTCATCAGCTGCCACAGTTGCTGCCAACACCTATAGCTTCACTCCCTGCTCCTGACTCATCTACTTCCAGCCATTTGGACTGGTTCCAGCTATCTATCTCCTGCATTAGCCACAGAGGCCCTCTCTCCAAAGCCTTCTGTCTACACACCCATCCTGGTCAGATGACATCATCTAATGCCTACCCAACATGAGTGTCAGCAATTCCTTCTGAGTTCTACATTTTGACTGAGGAAAATTGGACTGTCAGCCCTGATGAATGAGTTGTCATGGTCTTTCCAAATGTCACCTTGCCTAAAAACAACCCAATCAAGCACTTTGCAAAGACATCAGAAAAGAAGGACAAAAAGCCCATCAACTACTATTACCCACAAACCTAATTAAAAAAAAAACCCGATGACTGTAAGAAAATCTAGTCTGATAGATGACCATGCCTTCTGGCTATAAGTTATAAGGACTATGGACACCATAAATAAATAAATAAATACTCTCAAAAGCTTCAAGCTGGATCAGATGACAATTCTTTCAGTGGTTTGATGGGCTCCCTTCTTCTGGGAATCCATAGTACCACCACTGAGGCAATTGGGACTCTTGCCTCTTGCCCCTTCATTCAGGCACAGCAGGACACCTTCCGTGTAAGCCAGTCCCCATACCATTTCTGGGAAGGGACCTCCACTTCAAGTTAGAAGCAACCAGCTCCTTTGCACCAAGCCAGTGAGCCTCCCTCTTGTTTAACTCTGCACTTTCAAGTCTGATAGTTTCCTAAAGGGAAGATGCCTGCATTTGCCTGAGACAGATAACCACAATCCTGAAAGTCTGAAAACTCTCCTTCCAGAGGTATGAACTAAAGACTCTCCTCTGGGCCAGACCATCAACCAAGCTGCCTCATTACAGGCCCCACTGCTGTCAGATGTCATGGGAAACACAAACGCATCCAACCACACAGCAGCCTGATAGATTGTTGATCACTTTGGGCAAGATCTCTGTGCCATCAACACCACAGCCATCACATTGTGTTCTGTGGTTCCCAACCCATCCACAAGAGATTAGGAACTCTACCACTATATTTGAGGAAGCCCTAGCAACAGATTTAGCTTTGGGACAGCCAGTTCTCTGTCCCTTCCAGCTCCATCACAGTCGGCCAAGAAAGAAAAACACAAGGCTTCAAAACTACAAAATGTTTATAGACTGTCAAACTGCTAAAATACACCCCTGGTGCTCAGAGTTCAAGATCTCTGAGCTTCCAATACTGCTACAATTGCCCTCCATATACACTGCCTCAGTTTTCTGCTACCCACAACCTGCTGATATACCTGTCTAGAACTAAAGAATACCTTCTGCCTTCAGTTGGCTTCTGCCAGCCAGCCCCTCTTTGCAAAGACCCCAGTTCTGGGTTCAAAGGTTAAGTGATTTGGACTCAAATTCCCAGAAGTAACTCAAAAACTAGATTAATAGCCATTCTACTTCTGATCAAGAAAGCTGACAAGCTCACCTTAGACCGAGACTTTACTGTCCAGCTGCTACATTCCATACTGGGATGAACTCTTCTAATAATGGACCCCCTGACAGATGTTGAGTACATCCAGTTTATGGACGGAAGTAGCTTTGTTAGGAAGTCCAACAGGCTAGACATGCTGTGGTCACCTTGGACAAAACTATTTTGGGCAAAACTCTACTGCAAGGATGATCTGTGCAACAAACTGCTTCCTGCTGCTACTTGGAAATCTGCAACCAACAATACCAAGCCTGAACTTCTAATCCTCCTCTGTGAATGCAGACAAAAACATCAACCCCGCCTTGGGGCTGGGGATATAGCTCAGTGGAATAAGCGCCTGCCTAGCAGGCACAGGGTCCTGAGTTCAATCCCCAGTACCGCCAAAAAAAAAAAAAAAAAAAAACAACCCCAGCCACCAGACCTGCCCCTACTATATGTTCTGCAAGGTCAAGCCACAGTACTGGCACCCATAGCCCTGCAGCTGACTCAGGCTTCAGCATGTGTGTCACTGACCCCAACCTCCCATTCCCTAGCCGTACTGAGAAAACAATAAAAGTTTGTAGGGCCCTGCTGTAAAAATTAATCCTTAGATATGGCCTACCCTTGATCATTGGCAGTGACAATGGGCCTGCATTTGTAGCAGAGGTAACTCAATAACTAGATTAAATAAAAATGACATACAGCTTACAACCAGTTAAAAGACTAGCTATATCTTTAGATATTCCTGCACACATATAACTACCTCTAAAAGTTTCAGAAATCCAGCCTTACATCTGCTGAAAAATTTTCCTGGACCAGACAGCTCACTCTGAAGAGATAATGCACTCAAACCCCTGCTCTGGTCACTCTGGATACTAACAAGTCCACCCATGTCTGAAGCCTGAGAACAGAACTTGCAAGATTGCTCTATACGTAGTCCTCTTGATTTTTGTGTCTTTTCAAGATGCCTACCCAGTCCTTGCCTCCCTGCCCCCTGCTAGCTGTGTTTTTTCAATTGACCTGGATTCTGCTTGCCCCAGTCCTTGCTTCACTGCCCTCTACTGGTTGTGTTTTTTGTCTTAAACACTATGGATGATTGCCCTAAGAGCACAAAACAATGAATCAAACACTTGACCAAGATTTGATGAGCATCCAAGACACCCTGGACACTGCTAGATCAGATTAACTCCCTCACTCCCTTGCTAGAGTAATGTTACAGAACAGACAGGCCTAAATTATGTCTCTTCCTAAAAACAACTTAGGGAAAAACTCTGTAATAAGATAATCTTGGGGAGCTTGGCTACTGACCATCCAAGGATCATTGACTGCTTCTAGCTGGGTCTTATCTCAAAAGATCACACATAATATACCACGCAAAGATTTGCCATGGAAACTAAAAGAGGGAGGAAGTGTAACAGAAAATGTCCCCTCCACCCAGTGTAGTTCAGTTTCTTAGTTTCCCAGGTAATACTTTCTATTCCAGTTCCTGTGATGCATAGCTGGTCACTATGATGCATACTGTATAAACCAATCCTCAATTAACAAACCATTCTGCCTCCTGCTTGCTTATCACATATAAGCCCTAGAACACCAGAGTTCAGGGCCTGACATTCTGGGAGTAATCCCAATCCGTACTGTAAACAAGCCTGCCTCCAATTCATGGGTGTCATTTCAGTGTTACTGTTTGCCATTGCACTGCTAGAGAAGATGAGGCAAGAGGATCAGAAGTACACACACAAAATTTTTATCTTACTGTAGTCTTTTTGTTGTTGTTGGTGGTGGTACCAGAGATTGAACTCAGGACCTTGCGCTTGCCAGGCAAGCACTTATTCCACTGAGCTATATCCCCAGCCCCATATCTTTTAGTCTTAATTGATCTAATAGCAAGTTTTAAAGATTGAAAAAAAAAATAAATGTATATGTATAAATACAAAATGAACTAGAGAGAGATAGAGATAGAAAAAGAGAGAGACAGACAGACAGACCGGGGAACATTAGGCATATTAATAGTGCCAGGTGCCATTCCTAATACATCAGAACTGCATTAAAACTACTACTAAAGTCTAGAAATATAACAAATTTATCATCCTTACACCATAAAAGTCAGTAGATAATTTCTTTGTCTAATGCCTAATTAAATTCATCCACCCAAGAAAGATAACAATTTGTTTAATAAGAGCAATAATTTTATAAGGGATGTGAGTGGGAGATTGGGAAAGCTCTAAGATAAGGTACCTCCACTGCCCAGAGAGTTACTCAAAGGTGGATTTGCATTAGTTGTAAATGTCTACTGGGCATGCTAAAAGACTTCTTAAAGGAAATATGATTGACCTGTTAACAAATGACAGGAAATGGAATCATATAAAATGCCCAGTTGAAATCAGAGAAGGCAGAAAAGAGAGAAAGATCAAAAGAAGAGAAGTAAACAAAGACCAAGGATTACAAATAGGAAACAATTATCCGTATGGGAGAGCCTTACCTTGCTGTCAAATGAACTCAGAAACACTTCATTCCTACCCCACCACCTTCACCCCAGCCCCTAAAACACACAGATAATTGCTTTTATTAATGTTTGATGTATCTTTCCTGTATTCACTTGCAGAACAAAAAAAATCAAACACCAAAGTGTACATAAAATTTATCTTATGATAAGTCTCTTTTTACTTTGTTCTTTTTGCTTCATGATATATCTGGAAATCATTGCAACAGAATTTTAAAAGATCTTCCTTGCTGTATTTTTTTCAGCAGCATAGTAATCATTTGTAGGAATTCATCATAATTTATTCCCCTCATCTCCTATGAGTGGGTATTTAGGTGGTTTTCAGTATTTTGCCATTGGTAACAAGGGTACAATTACTGGCTTACACATATAGTTTCATGCTTATGGAGGTGTGTCTTCCGGGAGAATTCCTGAAAGTGGAATTGATGAGGTCAAAGGTGAAATACTTTCCACTGATTGGATATAACCAGATTCCATTTTTAGAGTTTGTCCATTTTTCTTTCTTAGTATAAGTTTGCAGCAATGGATAGGAGGGCTTAAAAAACATCTTTTCAACAAAGTCTCAAGTCTTGAATTTCTGAAAGGTGGAGGCAGGAAGATTGCAAGTTTGAGCCCATCTTGGGCAATGTAGCACCTTGGTGAGACCCTTGGTCAATTTTTTTTTATTATTTTAAAGGCTGAGTATATAATTCAATGCAAATGTCCTGGATTCAATCACTAGTAGTGCCCCCCAAAAAGAGAATAAAGTTGTATATCTTTTTGCAAATGTAAAGGGCTATGTATGTGGTCCTCCATTTTAAAAGCATATTTTTAAAGCAAAGAATCTTGTCAACCTTTGTACCTATTGCACTCAGCTTTTTCATCATAATTACAAAGCATTTCTTCATATCCAGGTTATAAATGAATTTGCCCACAATTTTATTTTACTTTTAAATTGCTTTTCAAGTTTTTATTTTTACTAGTACATGTTCGCAGCACGTTATTTCTGCATGGTGTGGAGTTGGTGTGTGGACAGAATGCATCTTATCTCTTTTTTCGTTCTCTCCCCCCGCCCTTCCCCTTCCTGCTCAGCTCCCTTCCTCTCTCGGTTCCCTTCCCTCTTGAAAAAAGTCTTCCTTTTTCCTGTTGTCTATCTTTTTTACCTTTAAATTATTTACACTTTGGGCTTCTCATACAAGACGAACAATGCAATATTGAAGCTTGTGTGTCTGATTTATTTCACTGAACATTATGGGCTCAAGGTGAATCCGTTTTCCTGCAAATGACTCCAGTTTCTTTCTTCATGGCGGAGTAGGACTCCATTGTGTGTAATACCACATTTTTTTTATCCATTCGTCTGTTGATGAGCAGAGCCTCCACTTCCAATATTTACCTATTATGAACTGTGCTGCCATAAACACGGGTACACGTGTATCATCATAATGGGATGCCTTTAACTCTTTTAGGAAGATACCTAGAAAGCGAATAGCTGATTTGAGTGGAATTTCCAGTTTTAGTTTTTTGAGGAATCTCCATATGATTTCCATAACTGTTGTACTAGTTTACATTTCTACCCCCAATGTGAAAGGGTTTCTTTTTTCTCTGCCTTTTCTTTTTAAAGTATAAAAACAAAAAGATATTAACAAACAGACACAAAGTAGCATAAGAATAGTACAATCGAATCTGAGTTACAGATAAGGTGACAGGGAATCAACAATGGTTGTTGCATTACATATTGATAACTCCTAAGTGTATATTCAGGAAAACAGATATAGACATGCAAAATTCACCAGACAATTAATCATCAACTATTCCTTACAATAAAGTGACCTAAATCAGTAGTACAACTTCTTTTTAAAGTGTGAAAGCAAAAAGAACTACATCATCAACAACAGAAAAAGAAAGAAAAAATAAAACGAAAAGCATTAACAAAGAGACACAAAGTAGCTCAATAGCCGTATAATCAGAATTGAATTATAGACAAAGCAACAGAAAATCAACAATAGTTGTTGCATTGCATATTGATATCTTCAAAATGTATGCTCCGGAGAACACACATAGACATATAAGATTGATCAAACAACCCATCATCAACTATTCCATACCATTAAGTGACATAAGACAATAGTAGAATCATGTTAGCCATCCTGCACATATGTGTACACATACATACATTCATACATACATTTTTGCCTCTTTCTTTTCTCCTTTCCCATGTCCCATCTGTTCTTTACTTTTGAACAGATTTCCTTCATGTCTCTTAGTTTATGTTCCCACCCTCAGGTTCTTACACCAGTGACACAATACATTGCCTGCACATGTACCTCTGATCAAAGAGAACTCCAAAAACCACATAAACACTTGGAAATTAGACAACAACCTCCTGAACAACCAATGGGTCACACAAGAAGTTAAAGAAGAAATTAAAAAATACCTACAAATAAATGAAAATGCAAGTACAACCTACCGGAATGTGTGGGATGCAATGAAAGCAGTCCTCAGAGGGAAATTTATAGCAATGAACTCATATATAAAGTATATCTGTATGTGTTAGCCTGAACACACACTTCGAAGATATCAATATGTAAAGCAGCAACAAGCGGTGTTTTTTTTCTGTTGTTGTTGTTGTTGATGTTGTTGCTGTTGTTGATGTATGCCTGTTTTCTTTCTTGTCTTTGGATTTTTGGTTCTTGTGTTTTCTTTTTTTTTTTTTTTTTTTTTTTTTTTTTTTTGT
>PVLD010024496.1:0-25376 GCA_004027595.1 Dinomys branickii
AGTTTTCTAATACCCTATAACCTGGATTGAAGAGGTGGGATGGGAAAGAAAACAAAATAGTGAGGAAATTCCAAACCAAAGTGAAAAAACTCTTAAAATGGGCATTGAAGTTTAAGCCTCAGAGGCTCAGAATTTAAATGTGGGTCTTGCAAGCCCAAGCACCAGAGGAATATAACAATATTTAACATAATGCTTGACATAAAACCCATGTTTAATAGCTACTTGAATGAATACATTTATTGAACTAATGGTACAATGAAAGGATTAAGTAGAAACAAAACACAGATGAAAAATGGCTTCCCATGATCTGAGATTTTCTCCAAACAAAAAATTCCCATTGTGGATTTTGCATATTTTGAATAGGGTCATTTTCAAGCAGTTAATTAACCCTCCCTTTTCCCCTAAAAGTCACTCTAGTTAAATGAGGTCAGTTCATTTTTCTTAAATTGAGCAACTAGTTAATGGGCCTAACTGACTTATAAGTCAACGCAATGTGATCTTGTTTCATCCATGTTCTTTCAGGATCTTAGTCTTCATAGACCTAAAAACAATCTCTAAATTGCCACATTCTCTTTAAAGATGAAAAGAGAACATTATTCTCCATTTTTCAGTTGTTTGATTCAGAGGCTTCAGGGTATCAGACTAAATCTGTAGCTGTTATCTTTCCTCCTTTATAAAGTGGCTGCCTAAATTATAACTTTCATCATGATGCCTGAACTGCTCATTTGCTTTAAAACTCATCATTTTAAAACTTAATTAGAAAAAAATATATTCTCAGTTCAAGCTGCACAACAATAAAGATGGACTAGGACAAAAATTTTGTTTAATTTATATCTCGCGTATTAGGAAAATGCAAATCTTTCAATCTAAACTTTAAAATGGGATTTTTTTGTCTTTGGCTTTTTCAAGAAAGGGTCTCACAAGGTAGTGCAGGCTGGCCTTGAACTTGCTTGTGTAGCCCAAGCTGACCTGAAACTCATGGCAGTCCTCCTGCTTCAGCCTCCTGAGTTCTGGGATTACTGGTGTGCACCATTATGACTAGAACAAAATGGGATTTCTGGTGCTCCCATTCCCACTTTCTCTCTAGAGAAGAGAGCAAATTAATTTTAGTCCATATTTTCCTTCCTGGCCAAGGCAGAAAGTATTCATCATCTTCCGAGCAGACGGTCACATGGTTTCCTTGAATGGTACTTAGCTTTTGCATTTGACTGCTCGATAAAACTTCCCTCGGAGACTTTTGGAATGAAAAGATCATCTCTCTACAATGAATTTGTTCATCTTTTCTTTTCTAACACAAGAATGAACTGAAGACCTTTTTGAGAGAAATGACTTATCACCTACAGTAACTGCAAGACTTGTTTATCACCAGGTAAACCCTCCAAGCTATTCCTTCTTTCTCCTCAGGAGTTCCTGCAAAACTGCCTAAGTGGTAGTTTATTTTGTCTTCTTTTAAATTACTGCAAATAATGAGGAGTCTCAGACTCTTTATCCAAGTCCTTTTTGCACTGACTTGAGAACATGGACAGATGCTAAACTCTGAGGCTACTGGCTGAAGAACCTTAGATCAGAAAAGAGTCTCAGAGATTGTAGACTCTAATCATATCACCCTAGAATGGCCAAACTCAGGCTCAAAGAGGTGAATCACACACAGTCACACAGCAAATCAGAGTTGGAGCTACAATTTTAAAGCAAGTTTCTTGATTGCTTATCTAGCGCACTGGCACCTTTTGCCACCATGACAAGGTATGTGAGAGTCACAACTTACAGGAGGAGAGGCTCACTTCTCATGAATTCAGAGGCTTCAATCTGTAGTCAACTGGCCCCAGTGCTTTTAGCTCTGTGGCAAGGCAGGAACAACATGGCACAAGGGCATGGGAGAGGAAAGCCGCTTACTTTAGGGAAACTCAGAAGCAGAGAGAAAGGGAAACAGCCAAAATGGAAGAAGATGTCACACTTAAGGTGATGCCTCCATGGGTCACTCCCTTTAACTAAGCCATAGTTTCCATCACCTCTCAATGCTACCATCAGATTTTGGGCCTCACCAATGGGTCCATCCGCTGATGAAGCTAGAGCCCTCAAAATTTCAGTCACCTCCCAAAAGCCAATCAGCTGGCAAACGCATTTAAATATGCACTTTATTCTATCCCCTTATCAGTGCTTAGTGTTGTAAACAGCTGCATTGTGATGGTCTTGGTGGGCTAGTATCTGTGGTGTAGAGATCCAGTGTGTTTCCACAGCGGTTTCAACAGAAGGAAAGAATTCTTCCCGCTTTTTCGTACTTCACTCAAATTTAGGCAAGCAGGTTAGGATTTTCTTCCTTTATCAGCTATTTTGTTGAAGATATTTTTCTAATCTAAGGAATATTTAGGATTAGTAAATAGGCAGAGAAATAGATACACTCATTCAGGTTCTTTTGTTATATGCTATGCTGTCATAGAATGCTGTTCTGTTCACTTAACTTCTATTTATCTCTGTGTGCATAATTACAAACTGAGGTTTGATAGGCAGACAGAATGATAGTTAATCACACACATAGTTCTGTGCTAAACTACTTGAGTTCAAAACTTGGCTTCCTCTGCAGTGGCAAGCAGAAACACCGAAACAAACACTGAGGATTTGGATGAAGATTTATTTATGTCAATGGGTACTGATTGATGTTGTTGTTATTGTTTTGTCTTTTTGAGACAGGGTTTCACTATGCAATTCAGGCTGGCCTTGAGCTCACTTTGTAGCCCAGGGTGGTCTTGAACTCTTAAGGATCCTCCTGCCTCAGCCTCTCAAGTGCTGGGATTACAGATGTGAACCATCACACCCATCCAATGGGTACTGATTGGGATCATTCCCCAAATATTGGGCCCTGATCTCTGGCGGTCTAGGGCTTATATGGGATAAGCAAGCAGGAAGTACAGAGGCAGAATGGGGTGTCATTTGGGGGTTGATTTTTACAATGCGCATCATAGTGACCAGCTGTTTCTAAGAAACAGGCGCAACTGGAACTGGAACAGGAACTATTACCTGGGCAACTAAAAAACTGAAGAATACTAGCTACGGGGAGGGGAGCATTTTCTGTTACACCTTTACTTATTGCTATTAACTCTTTGACTTTGGTCAAGTGGTTTGACCTCTCTGTGCCTTGGTATTCTTATCCTTAAAATTTTCAAAATGGCACTTACCTTAGTCTCAATTATAGTTTAATCAGAGAATAGAGCCATTATAAGTGACAGAGAATTGGCTTTTTATTCTAATTACTACATATTATGCAGTTGTGGGAAGTAATTAGTTTCAATAAGACTCATTTCAACATTCGGTGTTGAACCTACAGTCAGCAGGAGAGGTCGTGGAGAGCAAAGATAAACTTGATCTCATAAAGACATCTGGAACCCATGCTTGTCATTCAGCAGTCTCCAGCTTTGGTGATGGAAATACACAGGAGTAGCTGTTATCCTTTACCACAGAGCTACACATGTACCTCACCTGGGATTCAGAGCAGTTAAAGGACATCTGGCAAAAACTGGAGGAGCTGCACGTCTAACCCTTGCTCTGTGACCATAACCTGAACCAACACTTAGCTCCATGAGGTATTTCAGAGTATTGAAAATGGCTGCTTCTTCACTTTCATGGTTTGAATGTCATTTAAATTTACCTTGTGGCCAGCCCTGACTTGATATCAGATAGTGAAAGTAATTCTGAGAAGCACAGCTACAAATTGTAACTAAGTTGACAAAAGGTCACTACTCACTGTCTGGCATATAATAAGCACTTAATGTTAGCTCTTATACTTGGTAGTGTGTATGACATGTGATTTGTGGTTTTGTTTTCTGTTACATTATAAGCACTCTGAGAGGAGAGAACGTGTGTGTTTTTAGGTACTATGGTGTCCTCAATACCTAGAAGAGTGGCTGATATATGGTAGGATCTCATGAAACAGTTGTCGAATGAATAGAAAGGAATACTGAAGGAAAATAAAGTGGAGAAATTGTCACACTTGCAAAACAATCTTCCAACAAGTATTTAAAACATTAGAGGATAATGCAGATAGATGCATAAGATCCGATCTGTGCTTTAACTGGACAGTGGAGAATTGGACATTGGAGGTAGCAAGAATCTCAGTAGCATTAAGTAGTTTGAGCAGGGCAGAAATGGTGATAGAAGAACTAGTATACCTGTCAGGTAATCTCCAATAGAAGTATCTACTTGTAGAGAATAATCTCCACTTGTGCCTCTAGGTGCAGTTATTTCCCCTCTACACTCTTCTGTATACTCAAAAGTCCAACTTGTATGCATACATCAACTGAGTGATTCTGCCTCTTCATATCTTGATTGGTCATAGCCAATTGAAACAGTGGCAATAGATGAGAGGAGAGATCAGGATATTTATTTTCCCAGGTTGCAGTGGGTTGTTCGTGGCTGCATTCCTTTACAACATTCCACAGTTTATTGTGTGTGGGAGGGTCTATCTCCTACAGCCACAGCTATGGGTTTCTCTTCCTCTAGGATCCAGTGATTACTGCTTCTGCTTGTCCCTTTAGGCCTAAGGGTGAGAAAAGCTACTCTACTATTGCTAAATTCAGGGTGTTTTGCCAACCTCTGTTACATTATCTTAATCCCTCTCACACCATTTAATAACCTCTTCATTAAACTTTCTCAATTACTTCCTCTGAGTATACCTTCTATTTCCTACTGTAACTGATGAATACATCATCATTCCAATACAGTATTCCCAGCAGTGGGTTTGTGAGGCATGGGAGCAAGAAAATCTATGTAACAGATACTTCATGTCTGTTGCAGGTGGCTTGTTGGTTCTTTGCCATTCTTTCATTAAGAATCACACTCATAGCTGAAAGTACCCTGGTATAGAGCTCAACTTTTCAAGAAGGAACTAGTTAGATCTAGGCAGACAGATAAAATCCACCTTCACTCTCACCAAGAAGTTGAAGTGAACTTTAGTGATCCGGATGGAATTACCATGAGTTAAGGAAGAGACATTTCACAAGGATGTGAGTCCAAGTGTCATTGCAGGCTCACTGGATGCCATGCATAGGGAAATCAGCTAAGGCAACTCAACCTACCGGAGGACATAAAGCTGCCCTTCAGTACCTCATCAACATTAAAGAGTTGTACTTAGTTGTACAGGCCTGGCAATACAAGTGGGTGCTTCAAAGTCCAATGATGGAAGAGCCTGATGAGGCCAGCTGTGGGGTGCATAAATGCTAAAGAAATGTGAGTTTGAAACCATAGGCATTAAGGCTGTAGTAGATTTTCAAGCATTTCATATTATTGACCTTTGATAGGCCATTTGCTGTGTTACTGATTTAGGGATGTCCTTATCTCCAGTATAAAGAGAGATTGGTGATGATAACAGCGATGGTAATGATGTTAGGAGTTATCATTTACCGAACATCTACCACATGCCAGGCAATGCCCTACCCATTCTTTATAAACAGTATCTTTTTCTGCAGTATTTGGGGGTAGAATCCAGGACCTTTGCATTGAGCTAAATCCCCACCTCTTAAAATTCTTTTTTTTAAAATTTTGAGCCTGGACCTTTGCTCAGGCCAGACTTAAGCTTGTGATCCTTCCACTTCAACCTCCTAGAATGCTAGGATTACAGGGGTTCAGCATCACATTTGTATTTATGTATATATTACTTAATTTTTCCTAGAATCTGTATTGTTATCTTCATTTTACATATGAAGCAACTGAGATTGGAAACATGATTAAATATTTTATTCACGGTGCTGGAGTTATAGTGAAGTCTAGGACTGAATGGCACCAAACTCTGTTCACAATTTCCGTGAGACTATCCCCCATTTCTTATTCCACTGTCTTTTCCTCACCTCCAGTCTTCTTCTGGCCGTTTTTCTTGAGGTTGACATTATACCCTCAGCAATGTTAAAAGGATTTACTGGACTTATTCATGAGCATCAAAAACTGCCTTCATTCACAGGCAGACCCTGGGCTCTCTGCCAAAGTAATGGCCCTGATAGGAATAGTCTTGCAATCTCTCTGCATTTGGACAGCAGATGATAAAAAGGAAAGTCTGCAAACTTCGAAGCTGCCTTTGGAATTGCCCTCTACAGTATCCCTAAGGAGGCTGTAGAATGAGTCACCAACTTTCCTGACTGCATTTACTGATCCTTGGAGAGGAAATGTTCTCTAGTCCTGACACTGAACTTTTATGGCCTTCTACTTCCCAGTGATTCTGAAGCTTTGGGAACATAGCTTGTACCCTTAGAATAAAAAATAAACATGTCTTCAAAAAACTAAAATTTATTTAGTATGTTCAGCTATCTTCTCCCCATTTTTATATACTCACTTGTTACTTTTAAATTAATTTCTGAGTTGGAAAGAACTTTACGTTTCTAGTCCAATCCTGTCAGCTTCCAAATGGGAAAAAGTGCTGCTCCAAGAGCACAAAGGACATCTTCTGGCCTTCGGGCCAATTGTCCTTTCCCGATTCATTTACCATTGAAGATTTATTTTTGTAACTAGTGTGTAAGCTCCTGAAGATAATGGCCTGTCCTGTATTTTTTGTATGTCTATGAAATTATTAAAGGTGCTTGGCAAGCAGTGGGCTCTCTGTGAATGTTTCTGGATTAAATTTTTTTTGGTTTTAACTAACTATAGTTAGAATAAAGCAGATCTTTCTGTTTAGGGGCATTGGCTGGGTTTGGAACCATGTTTCTCAATTTCATTTTGTTCCAGCATAAAAGCCAGTTGAATTCTTTTCCCTGAAAGGACATTGCCTAATCATCATAAAATCTCCCCACAAGAACAAAGAGGTCCACAGTGCCAGAAGCTGTATTAAGTATGTAAAAGTAGGACGCATTAAAATACTGAGGCCACTTACCCTGAGTACTCTAACCTGAATGAGATTGATTAAGCACCAGAGTTGGTGGGGTGATCTATCCAGAGCCAGTAGGACCAAACTATAATGCAAGGTAGAAGCATCATTATCATTCATCAATCTGTGGCCATTCTAGTTGGCTGTAAAGGTTTAAATACATACTCCTTTTGAAATACTAGCATCTTTGTCCACAACCTACCCAATGTAAAAGTGGGTTTCTCAATTTTCCAGGGGCAGATGAAGTATAATAAACCAGAGGAGGGAAAGGAATAATGAAGAAGAATCTCTTTTATAACCATTATTGGCCTACCATCTCTGTCTTATCCTACTATTTCTACTCTGTTATATAAATTACTTGCTTCCATTCCCAGATTACTCAAAGGGAATTCTCCACCATCCTGTCTCCCATAGGCACCTTGAAGAGAATAAGTGCTTTTCATCCACGGTTACAGTGCACTTGAAATCTGTCAAGGACCAGACAAATATAAGTGACACACAGACAGGAGAGGAGGGCTGGAAAGTACCCAGACCACTGGGAATGGAGTTGAGAGCCAGGTAAGAAGGGAAAAGAGCCTTTGAAAACTCAAATAAGGCCAAAATGAGAGCCTGCAGAGCCTCCTTCTATGTGAGAATTGCATTTACTTTAAGATGTACATTTTGCATTATGAATTCCCTTTTTAAATGTGGACTGATTCTTAATACTTTATTCCAGAATAATTTTAGTAATTTACATTTATGGGAGAAAATGCAGACATCTTTCTGCTATAATTTACATACTTTTTCCCTAAAGATGTTATGTTACAGAAGTAAAGAACACATCTCAACAGAAAATTAATATTGACATAATCCACCTCTCAAATTTCTTGCTTTGCATAGATTTAGTGGTACATATTTATTTCTATGCAATTTTATCCCATGAGCAGATTCGTGTGCCAGCACTTCAGCTAAGACCCAGTACAGTTCCATAAATGCAAGGATCTTCTGCATTGCCCTTTTATTACTAAACTTACCTCTCTCCTACAATTTTCATTTAACCATTATGACTTGCAAACACAAATCTGCTTTCCATTTCCGTAATTTTATCATTACAAGAAGTTATGTAAATGGAAGGATGCAATATATAATCTTTGAGAGTTGTGATTTTTAATTCAGCATAATTCTTTAGAGTGTCATTCAAATAGTTGCTTCTATCAACAGTGCATTGCTTTTTAGTTCTCAAAAGTATTCTATTTTACAAATGTATACAAAATTTATGGCTTGATTTTGTCATTTATCTGCTCATGTTTTGCTATTATGAGTAAAGCTTCTATAAATGTCTGTAAAGGATTTTATGTACACGTGAATTTTTAACTCTCTGTAATAAATACTTAAGAATGCTGTTTTTATGTTGTATTATAGTTTCATGTTCAGTTTTATAAGAAGGGGCCAAATTGTTTTCCAGAGTAGCTACACCATTTCAATTCCATCCCACCTCCTATGCCTCCTCTGTAGAATTTGCCATTGTCAATATTTTTAATCATTTTCATTTTTAATATTCTGCTCAGCTCATAGGAATTTGTCACTGAGGTCTTAATCTTCATTTCCTTCGTAGTTAACGATGTTGAGCATCTCATGTTTTTGTCATATGTTTCCATTTCCGGGAAATGTCTCTTCATGTCTCTTGCCCATGTTCTACATAGGTTATTTATTTAGTTATTTATTTTTACTGTTGAGTTTTGAGAATTCTTTATACAAGCTACATACTAGTCCTCTTTTAAATAGGAGTTGCAAATATTTTCTTCCATCTGTAACTTGTCTTTTCTTTCTCCTAACAGGGTATTTCACAAAACAAAAGCTTTGAACTTTGAAAAGATGTTAAACAAATTGTCCTTTTTGGACTGTGTTTTGTAGATTGTCAGGAATAAACTCTTTTCCTGCTTATCCATCAGAGCCTGAAGATATTCTTTTATTTTTTTCTTAATTATTACAGTTTAGTGAGTCTATGATTCATTTGTAGGTGCTTTCTATATAAGACAAAGATTCACTTCTGTATGTAAAGATATCAAGGTATAAAAGTGCCCTAGCACCAGTTGTTAAAAAGGCTGCCCTTGCTACATTGACTGGTTTTCATATCTTTGTCAAAAGTAAGTTGGGAGTATTTTGGTTCCTCTGTTCTGTTCCATTGATCTATGTATCTATCCTTCCAGTATTATAGTATTGCCATGATTACTTTAGCTTATATAGTAAGCCTCTATATCAAATAAAGTGATTTCTCCCACTTTAATCTTCTTTGTCAAACTTATTTCAGCTATTATAGGGCCTGAACCTTTTAATGTAAATTTTAGAGTAAACTTGTCCATATTAAGACAAACTTGCTAGGAGTTTGATAAGAATCATTTAAAGACAGTTTAAATCAATTTTGGGAAAAATTAACAGCATTACTATTTTGAGTCTTTCAATACTTGAACATAGTATGTGTCTCCATTTACATAGATCTTCTTAGATTTCTTTCATCAGCATTTTGTATTTTTGATATGTAAATACTATATATGTTGCTAAAGGTCTATCATGGTTTTTAATTTTCACTGGAGAAACTGTACATACCATTGTTATTATTTTGTTAGATTCCATGTATTCATTCTTTGTATATAAATGTGATTAATTCTTATGTAGAAATTTACATAAGGGAGGAGGATATGTTGATTAAATTGGCATGAAAACTCCAAAAGCATAAATTATTGGACTTTTAGGGGCAATTTATACTCACCCTAAACATTCTTTTATAATTGAAGTTCACATATCTGGTATTTAAAGTTCATTCCCAAGTACTAAAAATGTCATTTATGATCTAAGAAATAAAATGAGGGTTCTTGGGGCTGGGGATATAGCTCAGTGGAATAAGTGCCTGCCTGGTAAGCACAAGGTCCTGAGTTTGATCCCCAGTACTGCAAAAAAAAAAAAAAATGAAGGTTCTTAAAATCTTAGAGAACATGTTGAAATTATACAAAAATATTTATCTTTAAAAATGGAGCATACATAAAATAAATAATTTTAGAAAGGTAGCTATACAAAATAAAGTTTGAATCAAATTCATGATTATTAATGTAGGTAAATGTAGCTAGGTTGATCAATCTGAATATTTTATTTCCTAGATAAACAGTAGGGTTACATTTTAGATTGTATGTTTGCAAATGCACAAGTACATATAAACACACATACACATCCGTCTACATTTCAGTGTGTGAACTGATTTGCATTAATTACAACATTAGGAACTTTTACCAACATTTGTAGAAGGACTCTATTTTTAAATTAGCCAGTACTGAGTGCCCAGTACTAGCTAATTTGAAAGCAACCATTTTGCCAATTTTGATCAGAAGCCTTATCTATACCATGTGTTGGAAGATATATACTGTCAATGGGTAACAGCCAAGTCAATGGGAAAAAGCTATCTGAACATGGACTGGGGAGATAGTGCATCAAGGGAGGGTGGGATAATTAGATGGTGCACTAATCATTACTGAACTAGGGATTCTCAGATATCCTCCTTAGATGTAGGTCATGGTTTTAAATTGCTTACACATTTTTTCTACTGCAATGAGTTGAATGTTGTTTAAGGTTAATACTGTTGTTTAAGGTTAATACTGCAGTTGCCTGCACACATTTTTAATCTCTTTTTACTGACTTTGTGCTCTGCTCCTGGGGTGGCAGAGGAAAAAAATGTTTTTTTCTAGGCACATATATGGTAATTTTTTTGCCTTTAGATCCCCAGAAATCAGAGATTTGATCTGTTAAGCTTTACTAGGATAGGTTTTATCCTCAGCAACAGTTAGGAAGGAGAGGGTATTTACTTGCAAAGCTTTACAGTTACAATTGCTCCATCTCCTTTATGCAAATCTGTACTACTTGTGGCTATTCTTACACCTGAAAATATGACTGGTCAGTCAAGTGACAACATTCTATGGAATGGAAAAACTATAATTCCTTAGCCCTGTGAAATTCTTCCTAAGCATTTACCAAAGTCTGAAATTTTAGCATCACTTGCCTGTCTTTATCTCATATGAAGTCTAAAACTCTCAGAAACTTTTGACTACACTCTGCTTTCTGAAATACTTTCCTCTGTAGGCTTCATGATACCACACTCTCTTGTTTTTTTTTTCTTTCTACACAGAGTGCTTCTTTTGTTTCTTTGTTGGCTTCCTTCTTTCATGGTCTCTAAATAGTTGGATTCCCTGGATTTTAGTTGCAACTTGCCTTCTCCTCTTCATCCATACTTTTTATATAGGCTATCTCATGTAGTTTTATGGTTTTTATATCGTTTCATGCTTATAATTTCTAGATTTATATCTCCCTAGTACTTCAGACACCTATATCTCATTGAATTCTTGACATCTCTTGGATGTTCAATAGATATCACAAGCATGATATACTCAGAACATATTTACTTGATCTAACTTGTACTCTTTTCTTTGCCCCTAGTCAAGCTTATCTGTTTATTTTATAAAACTTTTTGTGCTATTTTATGGCACTGCCATTTACCCAAATGCTCATGCTAAAACCCAAGAACAATCCTTTTCCGTTCAAACTCCCATTTGATCTATCATCAAATAATCTAAATTCTACTTCTAATGGTGTATCCTACATGTGCCTGCTTTCCTCAGCTTGGCTATTATTGCTATATTCCAAGTTTCCAAACATTGCTTTTTTGAACTATGGAACTATTGCAATAAATCTCCTTAATACTTTTTTTGAATTACTTTCATATTTTCCTTCCCAGAGACATCTTTTCTAGATGTAGGTCATCATTTTAGATTGCCTACATCTTTCCGCTGCAATGATTTGAATGGTGTTTGCATATGGCTAATATTGACAGAACCCTGTGCACATTTTGAATCTCTATTGATGTGTGCTCTGTTCCTGGAGTGGAGAACCCCAGGGATAGTCTTTTTTCAGATAACCAATCCATGCTTAAACTCATTTAATGTTTGCATAAACTCTCCAATCTCGATTGTGTCATTTTAAATCTTTTGCACTAGTTCACTAAGTTCCAGCTGCATTATTTTCCTCTCACTACCATCTTATTCCAAATATAACCTTCTTGTGGCTCCTCCATGCCCCCCATCTAAAACAGCTCCTTTATACAGCACTCTGTTCATTCTATCCTGTTATACTATGCAATTTTCTTCCGTACAATTGTAAAAATAATTGACTTTATAATTGTGAAAGCAATTGACTGTGCTTTGAGATGAACAAAGTTCTTTTGAAATGGATGTTGTAAACTAATGTATGACAAATGTAACTTCATATTTGTGAGCAGGGAGCTCTCCTTGTCATTTTAATTTCATCACTTATAGATTCTGTCCATAGTCATGGCCAACTAGACCTGGATAGATTACAGTTATGACCTATGAAACAATGGCTATTATTTATATCTTTACCAGTGGAATTTCATTATTGAACACGAATATTCTGTGGAACCTCAATAGATCAAATTTTTAAATAAAATTGCTTTGGTGAAGCAGGGGTTAGGGTGGTTAGGTTGTCCAGTCAGAATTTCCCCTGAAAACTCCTCTAAAGTCTACTAAGACTCGCCATGGGGATCCTTAGGCTCTAAAACATGTCTTAATCAGTTGGATCCCTGGTATAAATGAACAGAATGCAGAGTCACAATACTGGGCCTTCTTTCTGTAGTTTATGCTGAATATACACATAAGAACTGTAATGATAGAAAGAACCAACATAATGAAAATGGCCATATTCCAAAAACTGCTATACAGATTTAATGTAATACTAAAGAAAATGCCTTTAACATACCTCACAGATCTAGAGAAAACATTCCTGAAATTCATTCGGAACCAGAAAAGACCTAGAATAGCTAAAGCAATTCTGGACAACAAAGACAAATCAGGGATCATCACAATCCAAGACCTGAAATTATACTACAAAGCTACAGTGATAAAATCAGCATGGTATTGGCAAAGAAACAGGCCTGAGGATCAGTGCAACAGAAGATACAGATGCATCCTTAAACACACTCAGCTACCTTATCTTTGACAAAGTAGCTAAACATGTTCACTGTAAGAAAAAGCCTCTTTAATAAATGGTGCTGGAAAAACTGGCTTTGCACATGCCAAAGAGTAAAGCTAGACCCATATCTCTCACCATACACTAAACTAAAGTCAAAATGGATCAGGGATCTAAATATTAAAATAGAACACTAAATCTACTGAAAGAGAAAGTAGATAGAAGTCTCAAAGACATAGGCATAGGCAGAGATGTCATGAATAAAACCCAGACTACAAGGGAAATAGTAGGAAGAATTAACAAATGAGATCTCATGTTGCAAAAAAGCTTTTGCACAACAAAAGAAATCACCAACAAAGTGAAAACACAACCCACAGAATAGGAAAAATTATAGCCAGTTGTCACACAAAGGATTTACATCCAGAACATATAAAGAATTGAAAAAAATAAGACCCCCAAATTCAAAGACCCAATCCAAAAATGGGCATCTTAGATGAATATAAACTTCTCAGAAAAAGAAATACAAATGGCAAATAAATATGTGAAATGTTCAACATCACTGATCATTCCAGAGATGCAAATTAAAACAACATTGAGATTCCATCTCACCCCAGAAAGAATGGCTACTGTCAAAAAATCAACTGATAACAAATGCTGGAGGGTCTGTGAAGAAGGAACTCTTCTTCACTGTTGGTGGGCGTGTAGACTGGTGCAAACACTGTGGAAATCAGTCTGGAGATTCTTCAAAAAACTAGGATTAGAAGTCCCATTCAAATGAGCTTCTCTCCTGGATATCTTTCCAGAAGAATTAAAATCATCATACCACAGTGATATATGTGTACCCAAGTTTATAGCAGCACAATTTGTAATAGCTAAATCTTGGAAACAACCCAGATGTCCACCAACTGAAGAATGGGTAAAAAATAGATGTGTTTTTATAAAATATAATAGAGTACTACTCAACCATAAAATATGGTAAAATGGAATCTTTTATAGGTAAATGGAAGAAACTCAAGGCCATGCTCATAAGTGAAATAAATCAAACTCATATGTGTAAATTTATTGTTACTACCATAAAAAAATGAATAATAAATAAGATCCAAAATGTACAATAGATATTGTGAATTGGGAGAAACTGTTCAAAAGCCAAGACAAACTGTGATGGGGAAAGGGGAAATGAAGAAAGGAAGAAAACATATGTATATACAAGACATTTGAGGTTGTTATACAGCTAGTTTCTCTTAGTTCATTAAAAAGAAAGTTTTTTGTGCAAATATTGTATAAACAAGATACCTTCTCTATATATTGTACTTTGAATAACTACTAGGAAGACAACAATACACAGTATACTGCCCTAATGACCTGTTTTGGAACTCAGTTTCATTGTTATAGCTATCCTTTTTTTAAAGGAAAGAGCAATTGCAATAAGGGAAAGGAGAAAAGAAAGAAGGGAAATATATATATATATATATATATATATATATATATATACACACACACATATATATATACACGTACATATATATATAATAGTTGAGATAATTGTACTGCTAATTTCTATTGACTTATTGAAGGGAATAGTTAATGCTTAATTATTTGATTAATCTTGCATACCTATAGCTGGTAATGTGAGCAACTGCTTTGAAGATAACAATATGTAAGATAACAACCATTGTTAATTTCCTAACATCTTGTTTTTATATTCTGTATCCTTTTGTTTTTTGTTTTGTTTTTGTTTTTATTCTCTTTTTATTTATTTTTTTTTTTGTGGTAGTGGGGATCAAACTCAGGACCCTGCGCTTGCTAGGCAAGTGCTTATTCCACTGAGCTATATCCCCAGCTCAGTTTTTATTCTCTTTAAAATAAAATTTTATAAAAGGGAAACAATTGTAATGGACAAGAGGGACTCCATAAAAATTGACCCTATTGATTTACATGGACTGAAAACATTTCCTAGTGAGAAACTTGTTAGCCCTCAGAACATGGTTCAATTAGCTAAGAGCAGGGCTTGTGGCATTGAAGTCAAACATTAGATCAAAGGATCTATTGCAAAGCCAAAGGAAATTACCTTTGAAATTAATGGGTGATCCTATGATTCCAAACTGTAATTTGTTGATTAAGAGTTCAATGGAAAGTTCACCAACTAATTGTTAGTGTAGAGAATTTGTTTGTGTTCCTATTTCTTGATAAATCACTGGTGTTTATACAGTATCATGTGATGACTTTTGCAGCGTTGGAAACAGGACCTACCATGAGTGGCCAATTCAAGAGAAATGCTTGATCTGAGAGGTCTCACAATTAATTAAATTCATACAGTTCAGATTGCATTATTGTGTCTTTCTAAAAGTGGGTAGCTGTGAGATTAAGTTGTCAGATTGGTCACAGTTTAATTTTTAGAAATTGATTAAAACAATAAAATCAGGTCTTTGCTAAGATTTTCTTGAGGAACAACTAGAATTATATTCAGTGAAAATAGCCATTTGGTGAGAATGAAAAGTCAATATAATTCTCATCTACTTGAGACATCAATTAAGCTGCCACTTTTATTAAGGGAGAAAGTCAGCTTCTCTCTCAGTCTTACTAGATGAAGGGACCCTTTTAGCTGCTGAAAAAGAGGTTAAATTATCAGAAATGCTGAGTGTGTATGATGTGAAGATATTATTGTAGATAATTGATAAAAGATATTGTAGATAACCTAACCTGCTTTCAGGCCAGAGGTTAACCTAAGGAGCATAGTTCAATTGTATTTGAAAAATTTTGAGAAAAGGCTGTTTTGTACCTTCCTTCACAAATCCTTCAAGTGTAGTATGATCCAAGCCCCAATGTGATATCACAGCCTGAGGAACAGTACTGTGTTCTAGATAGGACCTAAAACATGTTGTTAAGTTCTTAGAACATTCTTCTTGATCTCCCTTGATGGGAAAATAACCCTCCAGATCAGACTGTTTAGAAAAATGCATGTTACAGATTAGATCTCTCAGAAGTCTCATGTGTTCAGAGGTGGGGCTTATAGAAGTCGCTCAGATCATGGGAGTGATATAAAAGTATTTTATTCATTGGTAGGAGGTGGGACCTGGTTGCAAGAGGTGGGTTACTTGGAGTGTGACATGGAAGGGTATGTTTCATCTCTTGGCCCCTCCCTTTTCTCTCTCTTTTCCTTGCTACCGTGGATTGAACACTTTATTCTCCACTGTGACCCTCTACCATCCTGTTTCTGCCTTGCAGGTGGCCAACCATGAACTAATACTGCGTGGCCAAACACACTTCTCCTCCTTCAAGTTGGAGTATTTTGTCTTAATGCTAGAAAAGATGACAAAGGCGGCACATCTGAGGAAAGAATGCTCGATGTAACCATGCACTGTACTCTTTTCCCCACCATCCTTCATATGTAGTGTTACTGTCTTTTAAATATCCAGGCAAGTTTGCAAATATGGATTCTGGTGTTTTCAGAGAAGTTGGTCAGAAATAACTACATATCTAGTTCTTTTGCATCCTGATTTCTGAGGCAAGTTTGTGCCAACATGTTCTTAAACCTGTTTGCATTCTCATCTCTTGTTTTTAAACAGCCTTATTGAAATATAATTGCCGTAACATAAAATCTACCCTTCAAAACTTTGCAAGTCAGAGGTTTGTGTGTATTTAGCTGTGACATCACCACCATGATCTACTTTCAGAACATTTTCATCATATCCTAAAGAACCACTCATGTTAGCAGTTACTTCCCATTTCCATCTCCCTCCCCCTAAGTACAACAGATTTGTTTTCTCTGGACAGTCTACACTTCTTTGATGAATTCTTTTTCCTGAAATATTTTCCTAGACATTGGGATAATTCTTGATTTTCTTTCAAAGCTGTCTTAGAATGTTTGAATTCCTGAAATTTGTTTTTCAATATAAATAAGCCAATGATAAACATTTCATGCTATTTTTTTCACATTTATTCCTTTTAGAGAAGCATTGTAGGATAGATGCAAAGAATATGAGGTTTGTAGTAAGGTCTGTTATAATCTCAACTCATTTACAAAAGTTGTGATCGTGGAGCAAGTTATTTATCTCTCTATACCTCAGCTTCCTCATATACACAAAGGGAACAGTAATGGTACTTACCTCACAGAGCTGTGCATATGAAAAACTGGATGAATTAAAAACATTTGGCATAGTGCCTTGCATGTGTCAAGTATATATTTAGTGATCATATTTTTTTATTTATGTGGTAGTTTGGATTTAACCTGGGGTCTTGACACTGAAATACATCCTCAGCTCCTTTCTTAAAGTATTTTTTGACATAGTGTTTTGATAAGTTGCTAAGTTGCCAGGCTAGGCTTGAACTTCCAATCCTACTGTCTCTACCTTCCAGAGTGCCTGGATTATAAGCATAATAATTTTTATAATACCTGAATCACTTAGTATAATGTAACCTTGATTGTGTAACAACTTGCAAACATGGTAGGCTCTATTCAACCTAGATCATCAATAACAAGAATGTTCAAAATATTGACACACAGAACAGATACCCATGTTTCTTGTACATTACTGTATTTTCATGATATCACCCAAAATTCAGCTTACTTACTTTCCTGAAGATCAGAAATTCTTGAATCTTGTCATCTCAGATTCAAACTGAGCCCTCCTGAGCCTGTGGGAAATCCACAAAGACAGCAACACAAACTAGCTAACATAATCAATTGATTTGCATTTCTTAAAGTCCCCAGGGAAATTTTCAAATGGGTTTTGAAACATCCTGTCTAAGTAGCAGAAAGGGGGCTCTTGGTAGCATGCCTTATATTTTTTAACTCCTGTGAAAATTTAAGAAATAGTCTTTTAGCTTGGATTTTACGAAGTCCTAGAGAATTCAAAATTTTCCTTAGAAGAGAGGGATTCTTTTCCTGAGAACTGTATCATGGGGCATATATTCACTCATCACTATTAGAATCCAGCAATAGGAATGTCAAAAATAGAAGGGAGCTCTTCCTTCAAAACAGTTGGTTTATATGTTCTAAAATGCTCTGTGAAAAAAAAGGAATAGTAAGGCATTGGAGATGAGACTTCACCCTCTTCAGAAAATGACACCACATGGAATGCTGAATACATCTCTCTGCATGAGATGATATTAGTGGCCTAGAAATAGAACTTTGTAAAATGAAGCACACAGTCATAAATAGACAACTGAAAGCTTGGAAATGCAAGGAGGGGATTTAATCAGTAAAATGTACTTTTAATTTTAACAGCTTTTCATATTGGAACCACTGAGGGCTTAGAAACAAGACTAATCAAAACAGGGGGATGGAGGGTGAAATAGACATTTTTGGTAGAATGTAGGAAGAGTACATTGATGTATCTGCTTCTCAAGAAACTTGTGGGTCTGTTTGTGCAAAATGCCACTTAGGCCTGCCTTATGTGTAAGATGATTTGTTGGAATGTGTGTTCCAGTTGGAACAGTGTTTCCTGGAATTGGAGTGTGCCAAAGGCAAAAGGAATAAGATAGCATCTACTGTTTTAGGCGCTCTGCCTGTTCTTGCTCTGCTTGCTTTGACATAGCACATAGAGTTTGTTTTAGGCTTTACAGATGACTGATCTAGGAGGTTGGACAACATGTGATGCTGGAAGTCCATGGCAAGATGACAGTGTAATTTAGTGGTTAAGGGCATAGATCCTGGAGTTAGATCTGCCTGGGTTTTGGTTTGCTTCCCTCTCATTCCTACACATTCACTAAATGCTGTTAGGTATAGGTACCAGTATAGGTACCGTGCATAATTTTTCATGAGGTATATATTTTTTGCATTATTGGGTGTTAGTTTGTTGTTGATTTTGTTTTGTACTAATAACAAAGCTTCAAACTTTATTCAGGCTTCCTAAGCTTTCCACTGTGGTATGATTTACATGATACAAAATTAACTTTTTGAGCCATTTGTAAGTGCCCAGTTCAATGGCATTAGGTACATTCACACAGGTGTACTAGCATCACCACCGCTCATCTCTGGGCATTTTTCATGTTCCCCAACTGGACCCATTAAATAGCAACTTCCAATTACCCCTTCCTACGCCTCTTGCAGGCATGATTTTACTTTAAAAATTAGTGAAATAGAACATACAAAATACTGTGCATATTTAATATATATAAGTAAACGATTTGGGGGATATCTACATGCCCATGAAACCATCACACAATCTATGTCACGAACATAACCATCCACTCCAAAAGTTTCTCCCCCCTCATTATTTGTTTATTATTTAGTGATAAGAACATTTAACATAAGATCTATCTCTCAGTAAAATGTTAAGTATATAATACAGTGCTGTTATGACATTATGCAGTATAGTAGATCTCTAAGGTTTACTCATTCTCTCTAAATGAAACTCATACCTCGTTTCCCCTCTCTACCTCTAGCAACTACCCTTCCACTCTGGGCTTCCATGAGTTTGATTATTCTAGATTCTTCATGTAAGTAGGATAATGTGGTTTTTGTCTTTCTGTGTCTGGCTTATTTTACTTAGCACAATATCCTCCATATTTACCAAAGTGGTGTTGTCTCAAATAATAAGACATCCTTTTTCTTTGAGGTTGAATAACATCCTTGTGGGTGTGGGTGTGTAAAATATATAAAAAACATTTCCTCCATTTGTTACTTTCTGGTCTTGGCTATTATGACTAATGCTGTAATGAATATGGACAGGAGATATTACTTTGAAATCCTGATCTCAATTACTCTGAATATAGAGGCAGAAGTGGGAGTGCTGGACTGTATGGCAGTTCTATTTTTAATGTTTTGAGGAACTTATGTACTGTTTTCCTTAGTGGTTGCATCATACATTCTCATCAGCAGTCATAGATTTACTTTCCTTCACATTCTTGGCAACACTAGTTGTCTTTTAGTTTTTGATGTAGCAATTTTAATGGGTGTGGATTGATTGTTTCATTGTGGTTTTAATTTGCATTTCCTGGAGATTAGTATTTATGTTTCTGTTGAGAAATATCTACTCAATTGTTTTATCCATTTTCTACATAAGTATTATTTGTTTTTAATGGACTTGTAAAAGTAGGAGGTATGATTGACTTAGAAGGTTCTGGAATAAAATTATCTCATCAAGAATGTTTATTTTAGTATAAAAGGGGTAAGAAGTTCTCCTTGGCATCTGTAGGATGGTGAATTTGTTCATTTCTTCCAATGGCTGTGGAACAGCCCATTAACATCTATCCAAGAAATTCAGGTCATTTTGCTGCTTATTTCAAAACTTTCAGCCTCAGAATACATAATAAGAAATTTAATACAGCAGTCCTTCACTGTGTTAAGAGTTAATGACTCATTCTTTACAACAGGAATCCTCCAGAATGTTACGAGCCTTGAAATCAATAGCTCTCATTAAACACTATAAAAATGGACAGTGCTTGGTGAGAGGTTAGCACTGGTTCACTCTTTCATTGGTGAAAAGAAATTAGAGATTAAAAGAGTAGGATATATATGAAGTTCTCAGTGCTTTGGATCATAGGAAAGATGGACAATGTGAGGATGAAAGTTGCAAAGCTCTCCTGTGCTATTGCCCCATACAGGAATCTGAAAAAGTAGTCTAAGCAGTGTCATAAGTATTCTGTAAAAGTAAGACACCTGAGGAAACTCTAAATTAACAGGGCATGTGAACACAGGCAGTTATGACTAGAGAAGGTATATTACCTCATGCACCCAAGGAGGACTCTGCCTTTTCCATTGTTTGCAGCTTGATGTGAACAACACTAGCAAGTGTTTTTCATTCCCGATAGGCAGTGGAATATAGTTTTAACAACCTGTACACCAGAAACCACCTGACTCCAATGTGAGCTACGCCAATAATTATCGGTAAGATATCACTCAGTTCTTTAATTTTTTGGATTTTAATTCACTCATGGTGTAGTGGGGGAATTATAAGATTAGGCCACATGTGATTGTTGTACTATTAAATATGATAATGTACACAAAGCAGTCAACTGTTAGCCCAGGTAGGAAAGAATATGGCAATAATGTGTTCTTCCAGTAGTGTTCATCCAGTAAATATCTAACTGCTCTGATTAACACAGAATTGCCCCTAGAAGAGCCTAGGTAGTATGATTCACATCATTGAACAGTTTCCCTGAGTGAAATATTTCCCTCATTCTCTGTCATAGTGTCGGAAAATGCATTAAGATTTCATGGTCTTTTCACTAAGTGATTTTCTAGTATTTAACAGTGCCTTGCAAAAATGAAAATTAAAAAAATTTAAAAATAAGTTCTCTGGGAAATGGAACATGGTATGCCATTATTATACAATTCACGTACTAATCAACATAAACTATGAAGGTTAATTGACAGAACTGGCACTTTGTTAGCAGTGTATGGCTAGTGTAAGATGAGTCAAGGATATCAGAAAAGGGTCAAGTGAAACTATAAGGAAAATGGGGGGACCCTAAAAATAAATGGTACCTATCTCATGGTGCTGCTCAGTATCTCACCATGAGTTCAAGTCATTTACATAATAAATGTGATAACTTCAGTAGGGATCAGAGTACACAACCAAATTTATATAAGCAAAGATATATGCTCTGGATCTGTGCCATTTCTCTTCTTATAGCTGAGGCAGACTAATCTCTCAGTGTGTTGATTTCTCTGTCTTTGTCATTCTGATCCCTGTAAGGCCATCTATTAAATAATGCTGATAACCCAGGGTTATGTGTTGCTAGCTAGTGCCAAAGTCAAGAGCCAGCTCATGATTAGCTGGTCTGAGGGTATGTTTCCATACGTTTTCACTCTGGAAATAATATTTTTGTCCTTTTTCTCATCCTCAGTTTCCCATTGCCTGCTGGGAGCTTGCATTGTCATTTTCTCTGTATAAACTTTCAGCATCCCTCAGACACAGACCAAGGAGTTGAAATCATGTAAGTCTTTGGTAAATTTTTCCAACTCACTGCTGCTCCCACCATTAGTACGCCAGTCTTATGCCACTTAAGATTTACAAGATTTTCCAAGAGAAGGGTAAGAATTCAAGAACTAGAAACTCATTTATTTGCTTTCAAAACATTGTGATTCACTGCATTTTATATATGCCCACATCAGTGCATTTACAAATCATATTTCTGTCTCTAATTAAATAAACTCTTACAAAATGAACATATGGCTTAATAAATTTTTTTTCAAAGTAACTTTGGTTTGAAGATGACACTGTCTACATGTAATTGCTTTTCTTTATTCGTTCATCTGTTAATAGGCCTAGAGGTCACTTTGAAAATTTAGCTGTTATGAGTTACGCTGCTATGAACATGAGTATACGTGTGTCTTAAGTCTGTTTTTTCATTACTAAAACACAATACCTAAAACCCACAATTTAGAGGAGGTTTGTTTTGGTCCACAGTTTAGAAGTTTCGGCTTGTGGTTAGCCAGCTCCAGCACAGGAGTGGCATGGTGGAAGGGCCTGCTGTGGAACAAAGCTGTTCACATCATGATGGCCAGGAAGCGGAAAGACAAAGGCAGAGCCCAGGAGGGAGACACACCCTTCCAGGGGACGCATCCAGTGATCTGCCTCTGATTAGGGCCCACCTGTTAAGGGCAATTCAGCCGCAGTGTCTCCATAATCCAGTCATCTTCCTCGAGCCCTGGGCCTGAGCTCGTGAGGCTTGCAGAGTTATTCTAGATCCAAACCATGAGAGAGCGCATACCACTGTAACATGCTAGCGTTAACGCTTTCCGTAAGGTACCCAGAGGAAATAGGTTTTTTTATGAACCTCCATACTGATTCCCATAGTGGTTGTACTGCTTAACATACTCATCAACAATTTAGAAAGGTTTATTTTTTCCCACAACCTTGCCAACATTTGTTTAAGTTATTAATGATTGCCCTTTTTCTGGAGAAAGATGGAATTTCAGCGTTCTTTTGCTCTGCATTTAGCCATAAAGAAGGATAAATGTGAGTCATTTGTGTGAAAATGGCGCACCTTTGCATCCATAATGCTATATGAAATAGATCAGATTTAGAAGGCTAAATATCACATAATTCCTCTTATAAGAACATATAAATAATTTAAAGGGTAAATGAAAAGATAGACGGTAGGAAACAGGGAAGTGGACTTTGTGAAGATTCTTAACAGGGTCTGGGGCAGAGAAGATGCAATATGTATATGCACCAATTCCCCACAATGAATATTATTATTATGTATTGCAAACATATACTAATAAATAAACTAAAAAATGAAGATCATATTAATAACATAAATAGAAATGAACCACATAAAGTAGCAGAGTTGGCTCTTCTATTTCTGGTATGACCTTTTCATCTGTCCTTGATTTATAGGGCAAAAACACTAATGATCTCATTGCTGTAGTTCAGAAAAGCAGCTATCCAGGGTGCAAACCAAACCAAACAAAATCAAGAGTATTTGAAAAAACTGTATTTATTTCCATTATCCTTAATGATCGTACCTCATCCTCAGAATATGTTTTGCCTTGAAGTAGTAGTGAGTCATAATGAAAAAGTACATAATTTATAGATAAGTAATATATATTAATTAATGTGATATATAAGTAATATATAATATAATATATATTACCTGAAATTTGCCCTCCAGAATTGTTTCATAATGAGGTACATGATGAAAAATTTGGAAACCACAGAAGTAGAGTCTCTGTCCCATGTAATAGTTCCGGCTCTGCTTAGACTTTTAAAGACTTAATCCAAGGATTTCATAGGATAGAAAATACCTTCTTTCCCTATACTGTCTCCCATTCTGTTCCAAGCATTAACTCTGTCTTTTCCTTTGCTGGTTATTTTCCTATTTCCTTAGATACAAAGTATTTCAGTTTTTCTATACTCATCTATATATGATATGTATCCTCATTAAAAAGTTCTCGGAACAGTTTCATAGTGTGGTGCTTGACACTAATATATCTCTTCAAAGGAACTCTGTACCCTTTTCCTATAATATAATTAGATTTTTAAATAATCCTATGAAAAAATCCTACAAAACAGTGATTTCTTCAAGATGAAGGTCAAGTTCTTTTTATAGTCTAAATTGTATGTGATGAATTGAAAAATATTTTTCTTGCTGGCCCACAGCATATTTTTAAAACCTCTCTACCAAAGTTAAACTTTACCAAAATTGAGGCAATGAGCAACACTATCAGCAGCAAAGCCAGTAAGCATTCAATTAATTAGATTCAAAAGAACTCTAAGGTGCCCTCCAAATAAAGATCATGAGCTGGTTATTTGTGAACTGGGACTTTTTCCATTTGTGTGTAAGGGAAAAACAATTCAGGTTTTATAAGAAACATTATAAGAAAAATTAACTCCTGTAACTGAGCATTTCAGGGAAGTATTTTGCATCATCAGAATCAAAGTGCTGCAACCAGATAATGAGGACTCTGTGTCTATCTCCTTTCAACATGGGTGTCTTTTCACTAAGCTCATCCCAAATGCTAGAAAAGATGGTCATCAAAAGTTTTAGACTTACATCTTGCTAGCTTAACATCTCTAGCAAGAAAACACATCACTTTTCCAATAATTTCAGTTGATATATTGAGGTTCACTGCTCCTGGCCAGCTGTAGTCATCTGCTTTTCTGTGGAGTCAGGTGGATTGTGTCAACCTCATCTAAAACATATGAATGGGCATAGTGGAGGGTTGTTTTCTGAAAGAAATTCAAGGTGTAATTGTCAAATGAAGGGGCAATGAAGTATCAAAAATAACATTTATCTTCCCTGTTATGGTACCACTTGTGTTGAATGTGACTCCTTTGGGGCTGATCCATTGCTTTCTCTTTTCAGTGGTTCTGTTCTCTGTGAGAGTATGAGATTTTTTTGAAAATAGGGCATTTCTCTTTGTTCTGCACAATGGAAATAGTGAATATGAATTGATAAAAGACCTTGAGATCATCTGTAATTCATTATAAGCCCCCTATTTTCTCACCCATTAGACAATAAATATCAAAGGAAAAAGCCCATTTCTCAGTATGGACTGCAATTTCAAAATTATCAGTAAAGGAACCATACAGTATCATATTAAAGGAGTTAATAAAGTTATAATTTTTTCTTAACTACATGGAAATTCACCAGACCCCCCAAGACTCCTCAGTCATGACTTAGGAAAAAATATTGATAGGCAAACCCTACTTTCTCTGTGATGTCTTAAAGACTAGAACTAAGATTTTTACCAGAAAGCCCTTATCTCTGCTTCTACCACACCTATTACAGCTGGATCCTCATACTATCAGGATCATAAAATATGGTACATTCCAGAAATATGGAAAATCAAACAGAGTTTCATAGAAGGGAATTAGCTCTGGATGCTGTCCTGTTCTCTATAATTCTGTATTTCCTCAGTCGTTTTTGTATTAGCAGAAATGAAGATAACTTTATATTATACAGCATCCAGTGCAAATTCCCTACTATCTTATCTATAATTTGGTATTTCCTTTAATGTTTTTGTGTTAACTAATGTGAAGATAACTATGTAATACAACATCCAGTTCTAATTCCGTACTATATTCTGTATAACTTTGTATTTTCTGTATTGTTTATGGCTTTTCTGGTT
>PVLD010024497.1:0-25354 GCA_004027595.1 Dinomys branickii
AAAAAAAAAAAAAAAAAAAAAAAAAAAAAAAAAAAAAAAAAAAAAAAAAAAAAAAAAAAGAACCTGAAGCTAGGTGTCATGGTGCACATCTGTAATCCCAGCACTCAGAGGCTGAGGCAGAAGGATCATATGGAGTTCAAGGCCAGCCTGGGCTACATAGTGAGTTCACGGCCGTCTGAACCATCTAGCAATACCCTGTCTTAAAAAACAAAAACAACAACAAAAATAAAAACAAAGGAAACAGCTAAAAAGACTCTTGCCTATGTAACAGCTGAGTTGAGGCAGTTTTTGTCTCCAAGCAAGGATTATAGTCTTACTACAGCTGTTCTGAGCCCCCCCAGCTTAGGAAAACCACACAGAAGCCAGCATAACTTCCATCTAGCATTCCCCTTCTTGCCAATATATACAAGTTCAATGGTACTGTAGAAATATGTTTTAGGAGAACAGACAACATTATATTGTTGGAGATTCTATCAGGACCTGAAAAGTCCCAGGAATTCTCCCAGTAAATCAATGGCCCAAGTGGAAAAGGGAAACCAATTTTGGGCTTCACTTTTCCACTGGATATATTCCCAGTCATGAGTTCCCTTTAGCAATCTGAAACTTTAAAAACGAGAGCTAGAGGGTTGAGTAAGCCAGTTCTAAATCATACATATATCTTTTACAATGAATTTTAAAAACATAACATGAGCAAGAAGATTCCTTTAAAAATAATTAAAAGATGGCAAATATCATAGTAAAACACATCCGTCCAAAAGGAAGAAGCAGAAACAAAGCTTTTGTAAACAAGAAAGGGAAGAGAGGCTGAAGGGAGGGGAGGGGAGTGGGGAACAAGGATCAAGATGTACCGTGTTCAGGCACCAACTCCCTATGAAGAATGTGATCGTTATGTATAATGAGAAAGTGCACCAATAAAATTAATTTATAAAAAATGAAATCCCTCAAAATTATTGTCTTCAGTAATAAATGGTACCTGAAGCACAATAGGATCAATGCAAGTAAATTTCGTCTCTTCTCTGTAGAGATACTCGATGGAACACTTCAACAGGAGGATTTTGGGGTTCTTAATACAGGAATTCATCTGCAACAAGATGAACAGTGTGTTACAGCTGCTAAGGTTTGCATCTGATAGACTTCCTTTAACTATAACTTTAAGTTCCTATTGTTCATGATTACTACTAACTTAAAGGATATCGTTTTACCAATGTTAGTAGACTCGTATTTAGTACTTTTGGGTTACTCTTTTTTTTTCCAAAATAATCTGTTCAGATCAACATGAAATTCTTTAAAAATGTGGTTTTTACATGGTTACATCTATTCTTCTATACCCTTAATTTTTTCTGAACTTCTAATATTGTAAGAAGATATCATATGGGGCTTATAAACAGGCTATTTCACAAACACCAGTATATCAATTCTGACAGTGTATTTCTATTCAAGAGATGGAAGAGAGCGAAAGGGAATGAAAAATGGAGTTAAGATGTACTATGTAAATATACCAACTTCTTGCAAGGAATATAAACACTACGTACTACACATGTACTAATAAAAAATAAATTTAAAAAAATGTATAGTCATGGTACTGTTTGGATAGTTCATGTACATATTATTATTTATAGTTAGATACTGGTTAGGTATTCATAATGTTTATGGGAAACCACTATCTGTCTATGTGAATATTTTTTACCTATAAACTGCCCCCTTTTCCTGCTCACAGAAAACTACTAATAAGGACTGAGTCTATAAAATATATCGGTGCTCTCTCAAGTACAAACTATTGTTTGCTGTCAAAAAAATATTTCAAGTAGGCCAGGTATAGTGATGCTCGCTTGTAATCCCAGCACTCAGGAGGCTGAGGCAGGAGGATTGCTGTGAGTTCAAGGTCAGCCTGGGATTCATAGTGAGTTCAAAGTCAGCCTCAACTGCATAGCAAGACCCTGTCTCAAAAAAAGAAATTTTTTTTTCGAGAGGTCGATGAGGAAGAAAATAATGGAAATGTCTTCTGAACATACCTGCAATCAAATAAATTTCCAAATAGGGGTAGAAGAGGAAGAAAAGATTTAAAATGTCTCCTGAACATATTTCCAACAGACTACATTTTCAAATAATCATTTCAGTTGGCAAGCTGAACTGGGTAACAGAAAGTTAAAAAGAAAATTTTCAAACATCCCGAAAGTAGACTCAAGTATCCCACACATGCTACTAAAACCCACAGGCAACATGGCCTGCAACTTGTAATCCAGGTATCAAACTGACCTCCCTTACAGACCCCACACTGGCAAACAGCTCTAATGACAGTGACACACTAAGGTCTTGTAACCACTGCAAACAACACTATCTCTAAATATGATCAGAGAGTCAAGTCAGTCATTTGTGCATATTTTTCTTCTTGAACAAGGAATTGAACTCAGGACCTCGCACTTCCCAGGCAGGCGCCTTGCTGCTGAGCTGCACCCCAAACTCAGGACCTCACACTTCCCAGGCAGGCACTGTGCTGCTGAGCTGTACCCCAAACTCAGGACCTCGCACTTCCCAGGCAGGCGCCGTGCTGAGCTGCACCCCCAGGACCTCACACTTCCCAGGCAGGCACCGTGCTGCTAAGCTGCACCCCAGCCCTCATGCATATTTCTCTGGGATACCACATACGGCTTTCTGCAATTCTGGAGAAAAATATAACACATTTACTTCAATTTAATCTGGCTTAAAATTAAACATCACAAGGCTGGAGATATAGCTCAGCAGTACAAGCACCTGCCTCTGGCAAGCACAAGGTCCTGAGTTCAATTCCCAGTACCCAAAACAAAAAAAAAAAACACTTAATTTGGTTTAAAGAGTAACCTTGTTTTAATAAGGCTATGAATGACATGAGAGAAATAAAGATGTGCCATGCACAGGATTCTAGTGATCAGCGTAAACATTACATGCCATAACATGAGCTAAGACAAATAATATGAACATGTATGAGAAAAGCAATGGGGAACCAAAAAAGGAGGAGAGAGGGAGATGGAAGGGGAGTCAGAAAACAACAAGCTGTAGTGTGAGCATGTAACCACTCCCCAAGATGGCTGTAAACTCCAGAATGGCAAACAGGCTAATAGTTTTTTAATAGACCATTATGGAAATATTGGCTGATTTGGGGCCATGACTATGAAATATTTTTTTTCCCCTGGTGGTACAGTTTGTTTAAAACATAAACGTGAAGAGTGAGGGAAACACTGGCTTGGGCTGAGTAAAAGAGGAAAAAGCAAAATAAGAGTACACCCTGGAAGAAACAAGGCAAGCTACTGTGAGGAAAGCCATAATAGCCTGCTATGAAATAGTATCTCAGCTAAGCACATTTGTGTGTGTGTGTGTGTGTGTGTGCGCGCGCGCATGGTACTGGGGGTTGAACTCAGGGCCATGTGCATGCTAGGCAAGCACTCCACCACTGACATGTGCATGCTAGGCAAGCACTCCACCACTGAGCTACTTCCTCAGCCCAAGCATACTTTTACTTATCTGTGGTCACTAATAATTTTGTGGAGGCATAATACCATATAGTTAGCCCTCCGTATCCATGAGTGTCCACATCTGTGGATTCAATCCATGGGTTCAACCAATCACAGATAGAAAACAGGTGATGGGGAAAACAACATGTCTGTACTCAGTCATGCAGAGATTTTTTTTCTTTGTTATTATTTCCTAAACAATATATAGTATAACTACTACTAACCAGCATTTACATTGTACTGTTGTAAGTAATCTAGAAGTGACATAAAGTAAGCAGGAAGTTATATACAGATTATATACAAATACTACACCATTTTACATAGGGGGCTTGAGCACCTTCACATTTTAATATCACCAGGGGACCCTGGAACCAATTCGCTGTGGATACCAAGGGACAACTGTATTACTCTCTTCTTAGAAAAGAATGAAAACATGACTACAGTTTATCAGTCTACTCGCTCAAGCTAGTGCTCTCCCTCCTCTCTCACTGTAACAAAATCAGTATCTCCAGAAGTAAAGCCAGGGCCAGGGTATCTCTGTTTTTAGTAAGTTCCTTTGGTGACTCTGGAGCACTGCAAGATTTGAGAACACTGCTACATGCAACAATGGTCTTTATCAAAGTGTGAACACCAATAAATAGCAGTGGAAACATTTGTGTTTCTTGTTGTATCTGTTCATTTTTTACCAAAACGTACAGTTGTATGTACTAATAAAGAGTTCGGTGTAAAATTTCCACACATGCATATAGCACTGGATGGAGTTCCTACTTTAATTCATACCACCATTTCCTCCCCATCCTCCAGACACTCCCATTCTCCCAACCCTAATGAGAGAGAACTTCCAAGGGCTTGAGCTAGGCAGCAACATGTTTAACTAGGCCCACAGGCGCTCATGCTACGCACACTACCCTCTGAGAGTCAGAAGCCCATTCCCAGGACACAAAGTCCTTGCTTGTTTCCTCTGGCCTCAACTGCCATTGCCCACTTGACATGTGAAGGCCTCAGAAACTCTTTAGGCCCCAAGGTTATTTTACTCCACCCTCTCTGCTAGTGCAGGAAAAAAGCTTCAGGGCTGAGGGACAGCCAGCACTTCAGGGTTCACTCAGCCAGGTGAGAAGGATGACAGATTACAATGACCGTTCTGTAGCTCAGCCCTAGAATGGAGAACAGCTGTACAATGCTAAGCCTTTTGAAGGCCTCCAAAAGAGCCATGCCTCCTGAGATGTGGCAGGATCTGAAGAGAAATAGTGCTATCAATGTAGTATTCTATTGCTCTAGAAGCCGAGCCCTCCTCCTCCTCCCTTCTGTCTGATGAATTCCCACTATGCAAATTATAGTCCATTCAACATCAGCTCAAGGAGACCTTCCATAAACCTCCCGAATGTCTCCTGTATGGCAGACCCTGCTAGCTGCTCTTGATGCCTATTTGCCTGCTCATCCATGACCAAGGTACCCCAACTTGTTAGCTGAGCTCAGAGTCATGATCTGCTTTACTTCACTGTTGAACAGAACCACGTTACCTTTTTATGTGCAATGTTCTTCGTACAAACAAAGCCATTGACAACCACCGAATCAAATTTCTTTCCACCAGGAATCTAATGAAGTAATTAAGAAAGCAAAATTCAGCGATAAATTCTTAATATCTACCATGTGCATGTTATTTCTTTGTATGTTGTATTTTAACTACTATACAATCTAATAAGGACAGAAAAGTTCCAGGATATATTTATTTCTTTCAGCTGATGATGAATGGCATCTCTGCCTGATGGTCTCTTTTCCAATCCCTATTCTTTAATGTAATACTTGAGTCTAAAATGCTCAGTGACTAAATCAACTGGTATCTGCAGTAATTAAAAACTGATATTAAGTTAAATAGGTGAAAAACACACAACTAAAGCAATGAGCCACTGATTGGCAAGAATACAGTTTCTCAGAACTAGCGTGTCAAGAAGTGAAAAAAAAAAAGAACTTTATTTGTTTGGGTTCCCACCTCATCCTCCACGCTACTCACCCCTTCCATCCACCTCTCACTGCCTGGGTGGCTCCCACATCCCCTGAGCACACTGCAGAAAGGGTAGACAGCAGAACACCCACTAATCACCCAGCAACCTGCACAGTGAGGACTTTCTTTTTAGATCACCAATATGAGACAAAACTTTCTTCAGGCCTGTCTCACACATTGCTCGTATTCGTGGAGCACTAGGAGAGCTCACCTTTTTGATGTGGACAAATTGACGGATATCCATGTCATCGTCCTGGTTCTTGACATCAGGTCGGACTGTCTGAACAACCTGGCAGACCAGTGACACAATGATGTCCCTCCAAGAGGGTGATAATGAGTCATTATGGAGCAACTGCTGAAGAAGTGCCATCATGTGGTTATGATTAGCTGACCTACAAAAACGTTACAAAAAGGAAGTTTGTATAGTAACACTTGTGGACATAATTTCTGAAAACACAATAAGCAGTCTATAAAGAAGTAAATATCTCAATTATGACTCACAAATAAGATCTCAATCTTTCTCATATCTGCACCTTAAAGGGTTTTGCATGTATAGTAAATAAAATCTGTGAGTACAGTCAATTAAGATGTCTCCATTAACTTGCTGAAATGAAATTTTGAGATGTAAAATGTGGATAAACAGTTTGGGACTCTCCTTTTTTATGAGAGATTTCACCAGAAAGAAGAATAAGCATTATATCCTAATTGAATTCGTATTCTATTGCATTGTATTATATTGTATTTTATAAAGAGAACTATGCACTTGCCTAAGTCACTGAAGGTCCTAATAATAGAAAATTAAAATTGAAAAGCGCAGGGCCTTACAGCAGTCTCTCCATGGCTTGCTTCTCCCCGTTCTCCTCCCTCAGGAGCTCTAGGTTGTTATGGTGCCAGCCCAAAGGCGTGAAAGGCAGCTCTTTGGATTTTTCCTCTACTCGACGATTAAACAAGGATTCTAAGTACAAAGTAAGAAGCTATTACTTTGCTGTCGTACTGCATACTATCTATTCACACAATTGCAAATTATCAATTTCCCTTTTAAATTTTCAAATTGGCCAATATAAATTATTGGCATAAAATGGCAGACATATAATACACAATAAATACATAAAATACATAATACATAAATACATATGTACATACATAAATGTATTAAAAATTTAGAAGCACAGGCTGAAGTGGACAGCAAGTCCCCAACCTATGCAAGGGACTGGGTTTGACCCTGGATTCCCAGCACTGCAAAAAAGAAAATGAAAAAAAAAAAAAGAGAAGCAACTGGTAAAAGCCAAAACCCAAAACAGAACTGAAAGAAGTAAATTTACATAAATGACTAGGACTCGAGAAAATTACAAAAATGGCTTCTGAAAGGCAATAAAATGGTTTTTTTGCACTGCCCGTTCACATATTTTATACTAAAAGAGGAAAATATTTATTTTCCCCACAAAAATCACAAATGGAAAATTGCATTCAACTAAAATCTACATGCCCACAGAATTAATACATGACAGTGCGGCGCTGAACTGTCAGTACAGTAGTTCTGCCTAGACAGCTCATCTCTGAATAGGTGATAGTCCTATCCAGATAATACCTTTCTTGAGACAGTCTCAATACGTAGTCCAGGCTTATTCATACTGTAAAAAAATATAAACTACTAATGTCTTTAAAAATGAAATTGAAATTGTATTTGAAAGCATTCAGCCAGGCATGGTGGTGCACTCCTGTAATCCCAGCACTCAGGTGGCTCAGGTAGTAGGATTGCCATGAGTTCAAGGCAAGCCTGGAATACACAGTGGGACCCTGTCTTAAATAAACAAATATATAAATCAAGCGACCAAGCAAGCTTTCAAACAACTATTTTTCAGGTCAGAAACTTCTTAAGTCCAAGTTTACATTCTTGTCTTTCAACATTTTCAGTCATTAACATATTAAAGCTATGTTCCTGTGATACTAAAACAATCAGATATAATTTCAGCACCCACTCTGTGTCAGTCACTGTGCTAGGACCTAAGAATACCCTCACAAATAAGAGACACCATCCTCTGTACAACTGTTGATAAAATTACCTTTGATGAAGGCATCACTTATTGAGAGTTGTTGTCCTCCTGTGTCAGAAATCAAATACTCTGCATACCAAGGAGAGAACGGAGAACAGGAAGAAAAGGAAAGACATATGACTACAACAGGCAAGCCCAATGACACCAAGAACACACCCACACAAACCAGTGTGTTACTTGTCATCAGCCATCATGGACCTGATCCCAGCACAGCTCTGAGCTAAAATGCCTCTTTATGCTTGTTCTGCACTCTTCACACTAAATCTAACCGTTTTGAGTTCATAACTTAACAGAACCATGAGACCATTCACCTTACTTCAAATGTCAAGTATTCACCAAATGGTAAATGTCCAGTTACCAAAACTGAACCAGTTTATGAAAATTGAAGTTCTTAGTAATTTGCATAACAAGCCTAAAACTGTTACATAACTTTTTATGTATAACTGTGTGATTTAACAAATAATGAATATACAAGGTAATTCAGAGAAACCATGTGATAGAATATATTTTAAACCTAAGAATATAAGCTATAAAACAAGTTTATATGAAAGTAACATTAACAGAGAATAAAGAGATAACATTGGTTTTTTTTTATTACCGAGGTTTTGTTTTTTCTTATTATTCTGTTTATGTTCTTCAAAAGTTTAACTCCTGCCAAATTTTTGTGAGAAAGTAACTGTTAAACACAATCTAGATGCTTTTAAATTGTTAAGTAGTTTTCTTACAAGTGAAACTTACTCTATTTCCCCTTAAATGTTCCTCTAGGTAGGTGACCAAGTATAGTTCAAATAAGGTTCTTCCTAATACGCAAATTAAGCCACAATGCATTTTAACTCCTTTAAAGTAAAATTTCTCCACAAAATTTTTTTCAAGTTCAGTTATAACCAAATGAACTTCAGAAGTAATACATTTATAAGCCAATGCACTCATCCCCCAACCAGAAAACAGAAAAATTTTATTTAGAATATATAAATGCGATACAATAAACTTAAGTTTATAGATAAGATAGATGCTTTATTTCTGTATTTTCCTTGCAGAAATGGATAGCCCTAAATCCTGTTAGTTCAACTAATTTACTGTTCTTCACAAGCCTTACTTCTCACGCTGATGATTAAATATGAGTCCAGAAATGATACTTTTCCCTAATGTTATGAAAATTATTCTAACATACAATACACCACAGATTTCTACTTAGATTCCACAATTTAAGGATTTGTCACATCTCTTCTGTCTCTACAAACACATATGCTTTCCCCGCAACCATTTAAAGTTATACACACTACACCACTTTACCACTAATACTTCGACATGCACCTCTTAGTATCTTTATAGAATTAGTATGCATTCCAAGTAATTCAACTTCCCTCAATGCATGTTTGACAGTTTTTTCCTCAAACTCAGATCTAACAAGGTTCATCCACAGCACTTGATTGCTGACTCTTCACTCTCCTTTATCTACAACAAACTTCCCACACATTGCTTTCCTTTTCCATGATAGAGTTTTTAAACACCCAGACCCCAAATCCTGTGTAATGAATGTCCCACATTCTAGACTGGATTTCTTCATGTGTGCTTCACTTGACCCCTCTATGCCTTACACATATGTGGGAAATGTGATCAAGAGGCTTATAGAAAGTATGACTCTCTGTTCTGGGCTCTACTTGCTAACTTTCGAAGAATGGTTCACAATCTCGCTTACAACATATACGTAAGGAAATGTGTTTTAATTGTACACTTTCTAAGACCAATAGTGAGAAATTAATAAGCCAAAGATCAGACCTAGTTTTAAAATCTTCTAAAAATAAGAGATTTTCCAATATAAGGTAAAAAACATAAGCAGTGTTTTTGGGTTTGTGTGTATGGTGATGGTCTTGGTAAGCACTGTACTACTCAGCTACAACCCCAAATCTTTTTTATTTTTTATCTTCAAACGGGGTCTCACTAAATTGCCTCTGCTGGATTAGAACTTGCAATCCTCCTGCCTCATCCTCCCAAGTATGCCATACATTTGTGGGCTTCCTTTTCCAAATACTACAATGCACTCTATTCACTAAGTTCTTCTACAATTTTGCTGTCTTTTAATGCCCCATTAAGAAGCCATCTTTTTAAAAAATGTAAAGTATCTATCACTGTAGTCAGCTAGAGTTTCTCCTATTTTGTAGGATTCATCAAGGAGCACAAACCCCAGCTCTACAAGCACAGATCTATACCCCTTCATAACCTGGCAGATCGTCTGCCTGACCCTAGCAAAGACTTATCTGAAGTAACCGGGTACTCTCTATCTCTTCACTACTTTCCTCTCAACTATATTCTTTGCTGCTGAGATTAACCTTGACAGAAAAGAAAAAGCTTTCTTCAGTCATCAATGTCCTATCAACCTCCCTAAATAATTTGCCAAATCTTTCTTTCCTTCTATGACAAGCTGAATCTGTTCTCAGATTATCCTTGGCATTTTCTTCAACCTTCAGTGCAATCTGGACTTCTGCTACGCTCTCATTTTTCTTGAAAGTGCCGGCCCCTCTTTCAGACTCATCACCACATGAAGGTTGCTGCTCACAACTTGTGTAGATGATCTTTTTAAAGATCTGATATCAAGTTCCAGAGAAGTCATGGTGAGTTTTAACTGTAGGTGCTTCCCTTTTTGTTTTCCCTGCAAAATGTCATATAAAAATGTCATGACTGGAACCTTTTGTTCTTTCCTCGCACCAGTCTGCAGTTAGGTTTCCTCAAGTAAATCTGTGACTATGCTCAGGAGTCTGTCCTTCACTATGATGAATTCTATGATGACAGATCACTTTCAAGATTTTCAAAATTTCCTTAATGCCCCAGGAGGGAAAATCCTCCTGCCTCATCACCAAATTACATGTGTAATAACATGCATAATACACAGCAAATTACGTGTGTATTTTACACATTGCTTTCAGCAAAACGAAACTGTCAACAAGTGTATACAGTGCACAGCCATCCTTCTTCGACAGAATGCCTCACCCTTTATCTGCATATTTATACTTAAAAGTACCTGAATGCTTCCACGTAACCACAGCCTACAGTAAACTATCACATGAGCATGACCTCAGCTTCCCTATCCTTTCATACTCACCCACACATTCTCTGTTATTTCTCCAATTCCTATTACGAGGATTCTCATAAAGATGTGTGAGGTGAATGTGTTAACCACTACACTACAGAAATCGACTGTCATAAAGATGTGTATCTTTTCTATGTTCACTGCTAGTCAAATCTCTCCCATTCTCTCTCTAAATGTTTTATTTCTAAGTGAGACATACCCTTTTATTATTCTAACTCTTAATTACATTTTATGACATACTATAGCTTATACTGACAATTACGAGAAATTTGTTGTAAAAATGTAAGTTTTTCAAATTTTAATATAGGTGTTTCTATTATCTTTAGGCTCAAAATAGCAACAAAGAATTAGGCAAGCATTTCAGATGTAAGTTAAGACACAATTTAACTTTATAGAGTTGAATGTTTCAAACTCAAACTCCAGGTCAAATCATGGAATAATGTGCTTCACCTGTAAAATAATTTTTCAGTTATGATACAAGGGCTGGGGACATAGCTCAGTAGCACAGCACCTGCATGGCAAGTGCGAGGCCCTGAATTTAATTCCTAGTACAAAAAAAATTATTACTCCACAAAATAAATTCCCCCATTGTTTTATTCATTCAATTTGCTTTTATGTAATGCAACATTATGGGCAGAATTTAAATGGTTTCTAAAAAATCCAATAATGCAAACCTCATCATCCGTTTTCTTAAAAGGCACTTCATTCCTTACATGCTGCTACATTAGATTTTAGAAATGCTTTACCTTATTTTTCATTTTATACCAAACAACATGAATAGGCATTATTTAGTCAGTAGACTAAAGCATCAAACAAAGTAGCTAATAATAATTAATTTATTTTGTATTAATTAGGTAAGAATTTTTTAAGTAAATACACTATATCCATAATGGGCCTTTTAAATAGTAGTGAAAGATTTTTAAATGTGTGATTTCCCCCAATCTAGTTCAAGCAACTGAACAGGCTTAGAGACATACTATGTTACTGCAAAACAGCACAGGCAAAGAGGCTTTAAAATGTTAAATGAAGAAAGAGAAAAAACTAGAGCAGAACATCCATGTTATAAATGCAAAGAAATGCCACCTTGGAAGTTGCACATTATGGGAAGAGTAGTCAGATGTAGCTCCTTTTAAAGACTGTAAGCTTTACACTGGGCATGGTGGTACTGAGGGAGAAAACAAGAAATACAAGGAACCCACCAATTAAGGTGTGGGCAGGAGGTGCAGGGAAAATGAGAAAGGGCAGAACAAAACCCATACCAATTCCCCTCAGCCACATGGGACAGAGGAAGCCAGAAGGACAGGCTGGCATAAAACCCTATGCCCAGCGCTTCAGCTTGTCTGGATTCCCGATGGTGACCACCTCCTACCTTTCTGGTCAGCAGGGTGAGGGGGCACATGTGGGTACTTGGAGGGCTTCTTGATATGGAAGTTCACGTTGTCCAGCTCCACGTTCAGGCTGATAGAAGCGGCTGAGTCACTGTCCACTGTGGACTGGAAACTGCTGACTGAGGTGCGCTTGCTAGGACTGGCAGAATCTTTTAGTGTTGGGGAGGGGAAAGAAATACGGGGGGGGGAGTAAAAATGGGTTTTATCAGGGTATTGGAGGAAAGGAGAAAAATGGTTTTTTTTAATATACAAGCCTAATGTGCAATACCAAAATGGATACAGTATTTTCACATATTTCTGTGTAGACATATAAAATTTGAACAATATAAAATCAATGTCAAAAATAAAGAAATATATTGGAGGTTCTGCAGAGAGAAAAGTCTAATATCACAGTGAAGAGGTGAGAAAGTTGCTGCATTATGATTAGCTTAGAGTTATTTTTAAGCTGCTGCAAACTATATACTACAATAGAATATGGAAATGTCAGCTGCCTACCAAGTTGGTTTCATAGGAAAATACTGTATCTGAAACAAAGATTGCTACCAGCTCTTTACATTTAGTAGGCACCATAAGTTTATAAATCATTTAAACTAAATAAACAATACACTCATTTTGTCTTACATACATACCCATGAAAACTAAAATGTTAGAAAAATCAAACTCACTAGCCAAATTATCATCACCTTCTTCAGCTATCTGTTCTGTGTCACTGTCATCAAACTTAATGTCTTTAAACCAGGATGGCTCCGAGTGTCCTTCCACAGAGTTAACTGAGTCACTGTCTGGGGAAGGTGTCTCAGAAAATTCTGTGCTCTGAAAGAAAGATATCAAGAGGAATCCAAGCAGTTAATCTCAACAGCAACAACATTGAGGTTATCACATCAAAATAAATTGTAGCCCAAGATTTCTATAAATCTACTAACAGTAAACTATATGAGAACAAAAGTAAAGTTATATAAAAACTAAACTATACAAGAGATCAAACTGACAATTTCACTCTTAAAATAATAATTTTCATTAACTAGAAGGCTTAGGTAGCATATTATGATTAAAACATCTTCTTTTTTTTTTTTTTTTTGCGGTACTGGGGATCGAACTCCAGACCCTGTGCTTGCTAGGCAGGTGCTTATTCCACTGAGCTATATCCCCAGCCCAAAAGTACAGTTTTTTTTTGTTTTGTTTTGTTTTTTTTGGCGGTACCGGGGATCGAACTCAGGACCCTGCGCTTGCTAGGCAGGTGCTTATTCCACTGAGCTATATCTCCAGCCCTAAAACATCTTCTTTGATATAGATTTTATAGAGTTTCACTTCATCCTTTAGTCCTGAGTGTGAAGATAGCTTTTAATTAGTCTAAAATGGACCGCTTCTAGGACAAACCTTGGTTATATGATTATAACAAATGATATCAAACCAATCTCTCAAATTCTTTGTCTTTTTCTATTATTGAGTTTCCAATTTTAGTTCACAAAAGTATTCTATATATATTATTTTTAAGTATATATTTATAGCAACACCAAGAATAAAATAAGTATATCTTTTTTAAAAGTCCTGCCTTTAAATAATTTCCATTCCTCTAAAGTCAAAAAGATATTAATTTCTGCACAATTCATATATGATTTAACAGGACTAGAGTTAAATCTGTTTTGATAGGTAATACAAAATTTGTCAATCATTTTGTCTTGTGTGTGTCATTCCTTAATTCTAAATGCATAAATAAAGTAAAGCTAACATCCATTAAAATTAAATGACAAGAAATCATGATACAATAATCCCAAGTTTAAGCAAATGTATACCAAAGGAATAAAATAAAAAACATCACTGCTACTTGCTTAATCAAAAACACTTTAAAAAAAAAAAAAAGAGGAAGGAAGAAAAGGAAAAGAAAAAGGAGGAGGAGGAGGACAAGGAAGAGGACAAAAAGGGAAAAAGACAGCGACAGGGCGAGGCAGGGGCAGAGCGCTTGCTTAGGATGCACCAGGCCCTCGGCTCCTTCTCCAACACCAAAATAAAAAGTGTTTTCACTCTCCTCAAACAGCAGGGAAATCATGTTATAAGAGGTATCTTTAAGCAATTCACCTACTTTTTATCCCCACTGGTGAAGGAAAACTTAAAAACAAGCTTGCTACATTCTGAACAGCAGTAAACACTGACAATTACCTGTAATGGTCTGTATAGCGCATACTCATCCCTGAAGAGTTGGTCGTGATGACTAACACAGTCCAGCCAGCGTCCATCCACCATTGCCTGTCCTATCGCTATAGCTTGTGCCCTGAATCAAGACCAATTAAAACAGTCAGAATAATTATATAAGTACAAGATAAAATATAATTTGAATTTTTTTTCAGTTCTAATCAGAGTTGAAATTTCAAATGGTTGTTGGATAAATAAGGGATACAATAAGACAGAACTAAAGGAAATTATAAAATTATTCTACATACCATAGTATAGGGAAAAAAAACCTACTGGTACTATGTCCTAACAAAACCTAATTTTAATTACATCACGAATTTATTTAGTGATTACTCAATATATGCACATCTTTTTTTTTGACATGGGGTCTTACTATGTAATTCAGGCTGGTCTTGAACTCACAGCAATCCTCCTGCCTCAGCCTCCTGAATGCTGGGAATATAAGCGTGTACCACCACACCCAGCTATACTCTGTTCTCAACAGAGGAGTAAAAAATTGTTGAAAATAGCATGCTCCTTTACTCAAACGGCTTTCAGTCTTGATGAGAAGACAATGCCAAGTACTACATATATAATATAAAATGAATATCTAACATGAATGCAACAGATAACATATAATATGTACGATGTCACAATTTATAAAGCAATTAGTCAACATTTTTTTTTCATCTCCATAGTTTATTCACAGGACCAAAATATTTCCCTCACATTGAAACTAAGGTTCATCTAAAAAATAATGAATAATTAGACAAAACACACAAAACTAAAAAGAGATATGGCCAAAACTGGAACCCCAGGTTTCTCCGCTTAAAGCTTTTTTACTTGTTTAGATGTTTGTTTCATCCTACAAAAGAAAAAGCAGCTTCTCTGAGCAAGTAGAGACCAGGGATACATAATCTTGAAAGGCAACTAGTCTTACCTATTCTTTGTTGTATGAGACTGGCTAGGCCCCTTCTCAACACAAGTTGCAATGTCTAGACTAGAAATTAGTAGCAGGAGAATCCTCTGACCTTAGACTTGAGCTACATTCCCTAATCCTGCTTTATTAGAGAGTTCTATGTTTTGAGAATTACTTCTACTTTTAATAAGGTAAATTACAACCCTTATTAAATTCCTTGCAGTTATTCTCTACTAGTTAAAACTCAGATGAAAGGGTTGATAATTAGTTCCCCAAACCATCAAATACACTAAGCCAGCACCCTAACTCACAAAGAAATGTGTTCCCTTACATCTCCAAGTATGTGTCCTATTTTAAAATTAATGAATATCAAAACCTCTTCTTAGGCTCACAATACCTTGTGGCAATGTGCCCATTGCGAATTAGCCAGTTGACTAATTCTTTTCCCACAATGCAGTTGGGATGTGTCCTCAGCCAGTAGCGGTGATCCTGAAACTCCATCCCACTACTGTGATGGCAGATTTTTTTCCACAAGTCTTTTAACTGAACACTGTCCTACAATCACATTAAAAAGCAAGTAATTACTCCCCAGAAAGAAATGCAATACACCTTTTCATATGATTTTTAGATTTATAAAAGAAATGTTGATTGGGATTTCTTATAGCAGCTAACTTAAGACAATTTAATATGAAACATACATGGAAACTTGACTCATCTAATTCCAAGCATAACTTTTCCCTTGAAAATTTTCCCAGGTACTATCTTTTTCAGTCAATGATATGTATTATAAGTCTCCTAGCTAAGGGGCAAGATAATGAGAGACAATAGCCAATTACACAACTCTATTCCCTCCTCCTAGGAGCTGTCACTCTACCAAAGTCTAACCATTCTCATCTTGTGTACTCAACTGCTGGAAAATTCTTCTAAGGGAAAGTCTTCAATGAATTACTTTCTGCTCAAAAAAAAACTTGCCACACTGCTCAGTACTTATAAGTAAATTTGAACACACGAAGGACTGAATCCCTTACCTTCCACAGAGTAGTCCCAGACAGCTTCCCATTTTCACTGCCCACAGCTCCAACTTAAAACTCTCCCCAAATTAATAATTCCTACTTCAGCCAATGGAAATTACCATATTCATTCTTACCTCTACCTTTCCTCACCCCCCCTTTTTTTTTTTGCAGTACTGGGGATCAAACTCAGGACCCTGCGCTTGCTAGGCAAGCGCTTATTCCACTGAGCTATATCCCCAGCCCTTCCTCACCCCTTTTAATAAGACTCACTTTCCCTACTGCCTACCCAACATCACTCCATCCTTTGAAGCCAAATTCAACCCATTTGGTTTTACAGCATTTCCTATCTCATTACTAATAAACTTTCCATTTTTAAAATTTTCATGTGACATAGTCATATTATTTGACACTGTTTACTATTAAAATATATTACTTCTTTTACTAATAAAAACTTTCCACTGATCTAATTTGTACCGTCTGAATTGTAAGCATGAGGATAGAAACCATATACTCTTAAGACTGAATAGAGTGTGTTATATATAAGTAAACTAATGAAAAAACCGATTATGCTATATAAACATAGAATTAAACATCTAGAAAGTCTTCCATATGTATGAGAAACATGTCTCAAAGTTTAAACAGCAACCTGGGGTCAAACTAAAAGTTAAACTCTCATACTGCACAAGCAACTGAATTCTGATGTTGCCAGATGAAAGAGGTAAAGAAAATCTTAATGCAATAATTGCAGAGAGAATACTTAGCCAATTTCTCAGATGACCACAGTAAAAAGTTAAGCTAGTTACTTTTCTGCTTAAATTTTTTTTTTTTTATGATTTTTTGAGAGAGGGTCTCATTCTGTAGTTTAGATTGGGCTTGAACCTGAAGCAATCCTCCTACCTCAGCCTTCCAAGTGCAGGGATTACAAGCATGCACCACCATACCCAGCTTCTCTGCTAAACTGATATGCTATTTCATTTATATGTTTCTCTTTTTTTTTTAAATGCCAGTGAAATCAACATTGTTTATGCTCAAAACTAGCAACAGGTCAAAGATACTAGACTGGTACCAGAAGAATTTTGCGTTCATCTTCAGTGGTCTCTGTCCTGACATACATCCGGGTAGCCTGGGGACTGACAGATGTCTCATATGAAGGTACCATAGGAGAACCAGATCGATCCAGTGACAGGTTAGTAATGCTGGCTGATCTAGAAATGAAAATAAACAGTTCAGTCAAGATCATAATCAATAAACATAATTGCAGTGAAAAGTCGTATGTAAGTAAGTGCTTTCTTGCCAGTATTAAGGGCATTTTCAAAAGCAGTTATGGTTTACTTCATAACTAAGAGAAAACGCACAGAAACTATAATATATTTGCAATTTCTTGGTCAATTAAAATAACTTGGATGGCGCACGCCTGTAACCCCAGCACTTGGGAAGCTGAGGCAGGAGAATCATCGCTAGTTCGAGACCAGCCTGAGCTACAAAATGAGCTCGAGGCCAACCTGAACTGCATAGCAAGACTCTGCCTCGAAAAGACAAAATAATAATAATAATAAAAAAATTACTTGGAGGAGCAATTCACTTTCAAATTCACTTATTATGAGTAGCTGTCTGACATCTCTCTTTTCCTGTTTCCCATCTACACATTTTATTTCAGTTTAAAAAATAAAGCCTGGGGGTCTGAGGATATAGCTCAGTGGAATAAGTGCCTGCTTGGCAAGCACAAGGTCCTCAGTTTGATTCCGGGTATGAAGAAAAAAGCCAAAAATAAATAAATAAATAAATAAAATTACTTAGAATTAAATTTAATTAAAGTAGGTATAAAAAACTTTAGGAAGAAAGTTATATTGTTTATGCATCAGTATTAGTTCAAAGGAAATGGGGACAAACTATTAAAAACACTAACCCTTCTTCACTTGGCTTACCAGACAAATACCCTCTATTTCAGTCTCCATTTCTGGTTCTTCTACACTTCCTCAGTTTCAGTCCTTGCTCATATTTCCTCTTTGCACATTCTCTTGGTCATCTCCATCCAGGTTCATAGCCTTAAACACTATTCACATAATGACAACATGCAAGTCTGTATCTCCAGCCTGCACCTCTCCCCTAAACTGTGAACTCATATATACACCTGTCTACTTAACTCCTCTTGGCTATCTAGCAGGTATCTTGAATTCAACACATCTGAAACCAAACTGTTACATCTCATCTTCCTCATATCGATAAAGTGATGCCTCAGTTCACAAACTTGCTTCTTTCCATGATTGTGGTCACAAACTAAGTTGGACAAGATCTGAGTCCAATTCAATGGTTAGGTTTAATATTGACCTTATGGAGAAATCTGATTCAGTTTTCGTCCAGTTCGGTTTGAGACAAGAATTGTGGAGAAAACTGAGTTTGTGAACCAAGGAACCGTTGTCCACGGCAATTACATTCTTCCAATTGCTCAAGCCAAAAACCTGAGTCATCTTAGATGCCTCTTTCCATAGCAGCCTACATGCAAGTGATAAGCAAACCCTGCTATCTTATGATTAAAATACGAGTGATTGAAAAACATGGCTTTTAAAATTTGTAACAGTAAAATTCCTCTGAAAGTATAAACCCTGACTTCAAACACAATTATCATTCCTGCCACTTTCTGAAGAAGTTCTAGAACTTCCCTTTTATGAGCATCTTTCCTTGAGCTGTCCTGGCTGCCCAAGTGTCCCAAATCTATTCAAAATGCTTACTGTCATGGTCATTTTGATTTGGGGGGAAGGGCCAGAAGTCATATGGTGCCAGATCCGGTGAATACAGTAGCTGAGGACACATCATGATGTTTTTACAAGCCTGCCTTTTCATTAAATGGCACTCAGCAGCAGCATTTACCGTAGGTTTTTTTAGCAGCCGCAGTGCTTCTTTCAAAACATAATTCAGATTGTGGCATCCTCCCAACTCTACATTCAAAATTGTCCAATAAGGGAAAATTTTCATAAAGCAGAATGTCATCTAGTAAGTGTAGAAGGAATGGAAGACACCTTTTGGCCAGGTGTGATCGGTGGCACACACTTGTAATCTAAGCACTCGGGAGGCTGCGGCAGAGGATCACTGTGGTTTGAGGCCAGCCTAGGCTATATACTAAGTTCAAGGCCAGCCTAAACTATGTAAGACTCTACCTCAAAAAAAAAAAAAAAAACAGAAAAAAAAAAAAATCACTATTTTGGATCCATCATAGTAACATCTGATTTGAGCAGAACTGTGCAGGACACCTCGGCAACTCTCCTTGAAAGACGAGCAACTGCCTCCCTTTTGGCTGAGCCTGACTCTATTTCCATGTATTGATGTGTACAGACATGGCTGGGACTTTTCCTTCTCTCTTCAATTGGCCTTAAGCAATGCTTATCAGTCTAGCTGAAGTGCTGATGGTAATCCTTGGAGATGGCAGGCCTGTTTCCCCAGAACCCCGCTCCTTGCTCCCTCAAGTGAGCAGGGATGAGGTGTGATGTGTGAGCCAATAAATGCTCCATGGCAGGGCTAGAGGCTATGACCTCCTGGGGCTTCAAACATTACACATCAGAGCTGAAGCACTGACCCCAAAACATTAGACACTATCTCAATTGTGTTATGCAGATTACTATTTCTGCAGATTCTTCTCTCTGCATGTGCAGAGGTGATTTCAGGCCTCCTACTTAACCAAGCTCATGGCGCTCGCCTATCTCCCACGGTTCTCACAGTCACTCATCCTCATGCAACTCCCTTCTTCACGAATGAATAAAAACTGGGTTTGGCCTTGGGTTGAAGTCTTTGTTCCAAATGGCCATCACTATGGCTGGACTTAGGACCCCTTGGCTCCCCAAAACTACAAATTTGCCTTAGTGTCTTTATTCTCACCATGGGTTGCACTAGAAGTGGTAGATTGGAATTAACTTGCTAGAATTCCAATAACTTTTCATGGGATTACAAATACAACCTTCCTGGACACAAGAAGGACTGAGAATGGCCCTCTACACAGAACCATAAATGGATGGTAACACTATTAAATGAGAGATTGATAAGGAAGAAGATATTTATGTAGTATCAAAGTATCTCCTCCATATATCATGTAATACAAAGGAAAAATGGTAACTTTACATTCCAAGGGAGGAACCCAAGACATACACTTAGCCAAGAGATTAAGTCAACTGACCCATCCTCTTCACAAACACTATATCATGAAAAGTAAAACTTGTTAGCATGAAGACGTCCAAGAGATATGACAATTAACTGCAATGCATGATACTAGACTGTATCACAGACTAGGGGGATATTAGTATAAAGGGCATTATTAAGACAACTAAGCAAAATAGAATACAGCCTATTTAGATGATAAAAATTTACCACCATTACAATTCCTTAAATTTACACTATGGTGATGTAAGGGAACTTGACTGTTGTAAGGAGACACTGAAATATTAAAAAGAATATTTCTCATTTCTGATCTGACATATAAGAATCTTAAAGTCTTCACTCTGTCCTAGTAACAGTTAAAAAGCTACCAGGGCTGTGGATATAGCTCAGTGGCACAAGCGCCTGTCTGGCAAGTACAAGTTCAATTCTGAGTTCAATCCCCAGAACCAAAAAAAAACCAAAATTAAAAAATGAAACAAACTGAACAGTCAGCAATTTTTCTAAGAGCTCTCAGCGAACGGAGACACAGAGCAAACTCTGACCCCAATTATGAGACAACACAGACTGGGGGATACAGAGACTCACAATGTACTGCAGCAGAAACTCACAAATAGAAACGCCCCTGGAAAACTGTACTGGAGTAGAAAAACCTGAAGCGTAATTGATAAATTCCTTTAGACTCAATGTGAACAAGCCTGAGAGTTTTAAAACTCAAGTGCACAAAGTATGCAAGGGGATTAGGCATGTTACTTGTGAGTTTGCCTCTGAGGAGCTCTAGCAGGTCATCACAGTGAACATCAAAGAAAAATACCCTCCAGATTCCCTGTAGGAGAATGGAAAAAAAAAAATATTGAACTACACCAGAGTTCTGTTTTTAACAAGTCCTGCTCTAAGGAGGAACTATTTTATCAGACCCTAACCAGGTGATACACCAAAGACTAACCCTCTTGGGAGGGGAAATACCAAACGCTACTTCCTCCTAACTTGCCATGTGGCAGAAGCAAAGTAGGAAACTCCAGCTTCCTCCAACCATCTTGTTGCACCTAAGGGGGAAGAGAAAAAGCTAAAGTGCCTATGACGTTCACAGTGCGAGGACTAATGTTTAACCACAGGACTTTAAAGCATTTCCTTTCACTCCACATCTTACCCCTGTATATCTGAGGGGCTGCAGGAACTTTTTAACCTGTAATCAATATGCTAAACGTGTTCTGGAGCATTTACCGAGACAGATATAGCAAATGGAAAACCAGTGAGGACCAACTGGAATCTCACAACATCAATGAACTGGATATAACATAAACTACTTCATCTAAAAAACATAATTAAACATTCTTCTCAATTTCACATGGAACATTAACCAATACAGACCACATATTGGACTGCATTAGTCATTTGCTGTTGCTGTAACAAAATACCCAAGGCTGGGAACATAAAGAAAATAAGTTTATTTAGCTCATGATCTGGAAATTCAAGAGTGGGTATCAGTATCACCCAGCTCTGGTCAGGACCTTCTTCGCTGTATCGCAATGTATCAGACAATACCACAGTGGGAGCACATACAAGAGAAAATTATCACATGGTAAGAAAACCGGAAACACTCAGGGTTCAGGCTTCCTATTTTTATAATAATATGAGATAGAAACTAACTAGGGTCCCAGAAAACCCCATGAAGCCCTTCAAGAGGGCACCCTCAATGGACTAACCACCTTCCACTAGGCCCCATCTCTTCTACATTCTACCACCTTCCAATACCACCTCACAGGGGACTGAACTTCCAGCACATGAACCTTTGAGCAACACTCAAACCACATTCAAATTTGAAGAAACAGAACCAATAACAGCTGAAAAACTCCAATAAGACTTAGGAGATGAAAAAATAAACTAAAAAAATGAGTTGAATAAGAAATTTCAAGAAAAATTAAAATACATTTTTAAGTAAATGAAAATATATCAAAATTTACAGGATACAACAAAAACAGAACGTCCAGGCAAATCTGCAGCACTAACTACACACATCAGAAATGATATGAAATCAATCATCTAAGCTTCCACCTTAGGAAATTAGAAAAAAAAGCAAATCCAAAGCAACAGAAGAAAGCAAATAAAAGAATGAAAGTCAATAAAACTGAGAACAGAAAACCAACAGAAAAAATCAATGAAACCAAAGCTAATTCACTGAAAATGTCAAAGAAAATCCATAATGCTCTAGCTATGAAAAAAGAGAGAAAACACAAAGTTACTATCAGAAATGAAAGACACAGTCTCACTAAAGATCTAATGGACATGATAAGGACCAACTTCTTCAGTCATAATCTGCTAAAATTCACACAAGAACAATTACAAATAGGCCTACACCTAGGAAAGAAAACTGAACCAATAATTAATAACTTTCCAAACAAAAGCACCAGGCCCAAATGGGTTCACTGTTAAATTCTACCAAACATTCAAGGACAAAAGTATACCACGTCTTTACCTATCTTCCCAAAGATGGAATCAGAGGGCGTATATATTTCCTAACTCAATCTATGAAACCAGCATTCTTGCAATAGAAAATCAGATAAAGATACAACAAACTACCACTTCTCATAAGAATAAATACACATCTTCAACAAAACACTAGCCAATCTAATCTGACAATGCATAAAAATAATTATACACCATATCTAACCAGAACTGGGGGCGGGGGATATAGTTCAGTGAAATAAGCACCTGCCTGGCAAGCACAAGGTCCTGTGTTTGATCCCCGGTACAGCCAAAAAAAAAAAAAAAAAACTACTTCCTATCTAAGTGGATTTATTCCAGGTATGCAAAGATGGCACAACATTCAGGTATCAATTAATGCAACTCACATCAACAGGTTAAAGAAAAATATACAGAGAAATCCTATCTATATATAGAAAAAGCAACTGATAAAATTGAATACTCTTTCATTATAAAAAATTCAATAAAGTAGGAATAGACAAAACTTCTACGATTTATAATAGAGAAAACACTGTACTGAAAGTCTCACTGTACTGAAATGCAATATGACATGAAAAGAAAATAAAAGATTTACTGATTAGAAAGAAAACTCTGCTTACGACAAGATTATCTATAGAAAATTCAAAACAAAACAACAACAACAAAGACTCTTGGAAACAATCAGTGATTATAGCAAAGTTACAGGTGCAAAACTTATATACAAAAGTTAATCCTCTTCCTATATACCAGCAATGAACAGGTAATTTTGTTTTGTTTTGTTTTGTTTTTGTATTTTTGAGACAGGGTCTTCCTTTGCAGTTCCGGCTGGCCTTGAGCTCACTTTGTAGCTCAGGCTGGCCTCAAACTCACAAGGACCTTCCTGTCTCAGCCTCCCGAGTGCTGGAATTATGGGCATGTGCCACCACACTCACCTTCAACAGGCAGAATTTAAAATTAAAAATGTAACAGTTACATTAGGACCTCCAAAAAATTAAATACTTAGGTATAAATTTAACAAAATTTGGTTTTTAGGGAGGGTTTTTCTTTTGTTTAATTCCTTGGCTTTTTGGGACAGGTTCTCACTATGTGGCTCAGGCTGGCCTTGAGCTCACTAAGTAGCCCAGGCGATCCTCCTGCCTCACTCAGCCTTTGCAAGTGCTGCGATTACAGGAATGTTTGACCAAGCTCAGCTCAATTTAACAAAATCCATGTAAGATATAAATGAGGAAAACATACAAAACTACTGAAAGAAATCAAAGAATGCAGAAATATTCCATGTTCATGAATAGGAAAACTCAGCATTGTCAAATGTCATAACTTGCTTCAAATCCCTATAATTTACTTTGCAGATACTGATAAAATGGGTCTAAAGATTACAATAAAAGGCAGGACACCCAAAATGGCACAATGTTAAAGGAAAAAGAAACAAACTAAAAGACTAATACAACTTGACTTCAAGACTTACTATAAAGCTAGACTATTACTATTACAGCTATCAAGAAAATATGGTTTTGGAAAAAGAGCAAGCAAGTCAGTAAGACAGAAGAAAGCCCACAAAGAGACCCAGATAGAGTATGCTGATCTTTGACATAACAGTAAGACAAATACAACAGAGTAAAAGTAATGGTGCAGTCAAGCTACACACCCACAAAACAAAAACCCTAGACAGAGGACCTTATATCCTTCACAAAAATGAATCCAAAATGAACCACAACCTAAATATAAAATGCAGAAATACAAAACTACCAATAGCCAGCATGATGGCACATACCTGTAATCCCAGCACTCAGGACGCTGAGGCAGGAGGATTGTCAAGAGTTCCAGACCTGCCTCAGCTACAAAGAGAGCTCAAGGACAGCCTGAACTGCATAGAGAGATCTTGCCTTAAAAAGAAAACAAAAGAAAAAAAAAAAAAACTACCAAAATATGAGAGAAAACTCAGATGACCCTTGATATGATAGTGACTTTTTTAGAGATGACACCAATACATAGTCCATGAAAGAAACAAGTGATAATCTAAACTTCATTAAAATTAAACACTTCTGGGCCAGACGTGGTGCCACACACAGTTGTAATCCCAGCACTTGGCAGGGTGAGGCAAAGGACTGCTGTGAGTTCAAGGCAGCCTGAACTATACAGCAAAATCCCTGTCTCACACAACCAAAAGAAGAAAAAAGAAAATTAAATAACTTCTACCTTGCAAAGGATAACATCAAGAGAATGAAAAGACAAATCATAAACTGGAAGAAAATATTTAACAAAAAACACATCAGACAAAAAACTCTTACCTACAATTTTTTTCAAAAACCTCAAAATTGAGATGAACATGATTACACTTAGACAGGACTTTTATCAGACACCTTACCAAAGATGGCACACAGATGCTAAGTGTTATAGTTCAGGCCTGGAACTGCCCAAAGGCCCCTGTGTCCCCAACAGTGCTGACAGTACTGCAGGGAGGTGGCAAAAACTTGAGGATGAGGAACTTAGTTGGAGGCAGTATGCCTTTAGTAGATTTTGTCCTTGGTCTCATCACAGGTCCAGAAACAATGAAGCCAAGTAACCTTTGACTGAAACCGCTAAAAAGATGAGCCAAATAAATAAATCTGTTTAAATTGTTTATGTCA
>PVLD010024498.1:0-25373 GCA_004027595.1 Dinomys branickii
AAAAAAGAAAAAAGAAACAAATCACATTAATGATGACAGCACAAAGACAAAACAAATATTTATATAGTGCAAAAACCATTTAAAAGCAACAACTATACCACAATTAACAATAAAAAGAAATCAGCAATAAGAATATAAAACAAAGGCTAAAATTAATAAAGGTTAAATATAATAACAAATGATAATAAAATTATAGTGGATAGGAAAAGGCAAAAATAGGAGTAAAATTTTAAAAAGAAAAGATCATTTTAGCAAAGGATGAACAGAGGGGCTGGGGATATAGCTCAGTGGAAGAAGCGCTTGCCTGGCAAGTGCAAGGTCCTGAGTTTGATACCCTGTACTGCCAAAAAAGAGAAAAGGATGAAGAGAAAAAGTAACTAAAATTTCAATTAATGAATAAAAAAGATAATAAAATTAGGTACAAGCAACAGGAAAATAACAAATAAGAAAAGCAAGAAAGAAGAAAAAAAGAAGAAAGCAAAGAGTCCTCCCCTCTAAAAAATAAACAAAGATAAAGAAAAATTATTCCCCCAAATTTCTTTTTTTTTTCTTTTCAGTATATGAATATTTTTTATTGATAATCAAAAGTTCTAGGTACTCAGAGGTAGTCTTGGCTTCTCCCCAATAAACTTTCATCTTAAGATAATTCATTTTAGTAAGTTCTTAATTGTAATACAAAGGAAAGTCACTGAGAAAACTTGTACAATCAGCTATGTAACTCTGTAAATGGCTGTTAGAGTAGTTCAAAACTAAAATGATAACATGGCTTATAAATAATACAATATCTACTTATCAGTGATACAAAGTTACAACACACACAGACTTCTGCCTTAGATATTAGGAACTCTGCGCGCTGTACCTAATCTGGCCGTCGTTACCTTCCTTTCCTGCCGCCTGAAGTCAAGAGGAGGATAAAAGTGATCTCTCGTAAAACATGTCACATTATTACTGTGTAAAATAAGAACCAAACTTTTTAATAAATAACTTGTCCTTTTGCAAAAAGACAGTATACCTTCCTATTTTTATGGGTTCCCTGGAAGATATTTCAAATCCAGCATCAGAGATGTGTGCTTTCTATACATAAGTATAACTTACACCATTTTTAGAAACATTACAATGCAAGTTTGCTTCTGAAACAGAACACATTGATTTCTCACGCTTTCGGAAATGTTGAGGAGGCTTTTCAAATATTTCTGATGCAATTAGCAGCTTCTCTGAGTGTCATAAGCACCAAGATCAACACCGACACTTGTCTGTAGAGATTTAACATTTCTCTAAAATACTTCACACATTCAGATTCAGGTTAGCATTGTTCATAATTTGAGTAGGTACATGAGCAAGTATCACTTCATGCAAGCTCCTTTAAATATTGATCAGTCTTGCTAACCAAAGTTTGTTTTTAGGTCAGTTCTGTTTATAACAGGCATCTAGATAAGATGTATTATCGATAAGAGGTATTATATCATCTTCAAAATATTAATCTATCTGAATATTATCATTCCTTCACCTAGAATGGCACCAAAAAGTGGTCTCTTTTACTGTTTCTAATGGGGGGAGGGGGCTGCCCTTCACTTTACAGATAAGGAAACTAAACGTGTAGTGGATTTGAACCCAGGGTTCCTGCCATCTAATTGTCACTCTCGCTTCTTTCTCTCAACCTTGAAAACCTTTACACTGTTGGTTTCTCTGTAAAGAGGATTATACAGTGGTACCTTGGTTCATGAACACTTCTGAGGACAATTTGGTGTTAAACAAAAATGGTTAGCAAAATTTTGTTTTGTTTGCAAACTCTACAGCAGGTGACAAACGTGGCCACAGCCATCCTCCCCACACAAACACAAACATGACTGTCTTTTCCAAAATTGTGAAACTTAAGTTCATGAACCAAGGTATTATTGCACTGGAATTTAGAGCCTCACCCCCAAATTTCTTGACACCAGGGTGTTTGGATATGTAAAGTTTTTAGTACTTGGGGTATTGGAATTCACCAGGTATGGGAGACAGATACTGAGTAGCTTCTGGGGTCTATTGTGTTTTGATACTAGTTAACAGGTTTTTGCTGTGTGGATTTTGCATCTTCACCTGTCTTTTCCATGGAGTGTGGTCAGTCCATGGTTTGTTGTCTTCCCTGGAGTAGACTGCTTTTCCCTTCTAGAGGCTTTCAGTGTTTGCATCCTTTTGTGAACCCTGATCCGCTTCTATCTGCAACTGGTTTTGAACCCTGTGAACTGGTGAGGTGCCCTCTATCCAAGCAGAGGCTACCCCTGAACACATTATTGGGTGGGAAAAACAGTCTACTGAGTTCTGTGGTGGAAGAAAACAAGAGGGAATCAAGCAGTTCATTGGGCTTGGTTCTGATGCTTTTAGATCCAGCCACAAGGAATGGGTCTGGCTCCTCAACACAGAGAGCAGAGCTCCTGACCGTCTTCCCTCCACAGACTCTGCTCCTACTGCTTAAACTTCTCAGGGCATCTGTGACTAGCCCTCTGCCTTTCTGCCTGTCACTTGTGGCCCTTTCCCTCCCAGTCACTGTGGTATGCTGTCCCTAGGAACCCAGAAGAGTGGTTGTTCTGGATTTGTGAGTTCTGATGCCCAGAGAAACTCAATCTTAAACAACAGGCGCTTTCTCAGAATGGCTCTTGGTTATACCCTTCTGAGATATGGTGGGCACTGCAGGGGATTTCTTTTCCAAAGTTAGAAGAAGCTGAACTTTCAGAGTAAAAGCCCACACAGAATGTGCAGCTTCCAATAACCGTGGCTAGCACCGCCAGTCTGTTGTTTATTATTAGGGCTCCTGTCTCTGGATTTATGCTCTGCTTGCACAGTCAGGTCCTCCTTCCCCCTGGAAGCCAGGGTTGAGATCACAAGGTTCTTTGTTCTTTCTCTATGTTATCTTCTGTTTTGCCATTTTTAAAGTTTTCCTTTCAGTTCTTTCTTCATTTCCAGAGCCCTTATTCTCTCTCTGTCTTCTCTGAGTAACTTTTCTCAGCTGTCTCAGTTTCAGGTCCCGGAGCGGCTGTGATCTGCTGTCTGCTTCTACCCTTGTCTCTCATACTTGTCCTTTTCATTAGCCACACATTACTAGTTGGACGTGGTAGGGCATTTTTTTTCTTTGTCTGGGTTTTCCTAAAAAGTAGGCTTTTATCAACAGTTTAGGTGTAAGTTGTTTTAGGAGGTGATCCCCAGAATCAGTGGAAGAGGTTGGGGAAAGTGACACAGGAAATGGAAGAAACCATTGAGGCTGTCTTGATGGTAGTTCGCTTCTTGGGTAACTGAGTCTCCATCTCACTGGGACCCCTCTAAGGAATGATGTGGACCAGAAATCAGAATTTTCTCACCAAGCTGTGAGAAAACCGAAGTCATTGTCAACTCCAGCCCCTCATCATTTGACAGTCGCTCTGGGAGTTAAACTTTATTTTGTGGCCCGATCTACACATGTGAGCCAAACACACTCCAGACTTGAACGCTGTTGGGGACCACTACAAAGTGGCTCTGAGCTGGATTTAATACTAACCAATTGGCTCTTCACATTTACTTGTGAGCTGTCTGAAGCTTAGGCACCTTGTCTGAAGACCGGAAGTAGACTCAGAGTAAGTAAACGTCTGTGAGTCACTGGTCACCCTGAGGCCTGTAAAGCTGTGACAACTCAAAGGACAAGATAAGACCACAGCTGAGGACTTCTGGCTCCAACCTCAATTAACTTAAAGGGGACTGTAGCTGCAGGCATCTCACCCCTGCTGTGAAGGCCTTCCTGGAGATAACACAGTTCTCCTAAATTAATATAATATATTACTTGGAAAAGAACTGCCTAGATTTCCACATTTTCTTGAGTATCCCCCTCCTTTGTTTGTAAACCAGATAAATACGGCTGCCCAGAGAAGTCTTGGGCTAAACTCAGAGGATATCGAAGCTGTAAGAGTTAGTCCCTCCTGGAGCCCTGAAATCATTTCCATTGTCTCATTTATTTAAGCCTCCACTGCCCACTGGCTTGGCCTGATCAGCCTGCGATAACTGTTATTTAACCCAATAGAATGCTTTGTGTAATGGAATTCAGGAAGCCATTGGGCAGCATGGGAACTGTGGTAGTCTGCTACCCCAGGGCGGTAGTAGAGACCCATGGGTGTGTCCTCACAGAGTGCAGTTTATTGCTTATCCCTATGCTTGGTGATGTCCACGAAGGATATAATGATATTCATCCTCTCCTTCACACCCCTCAGTCTGGATTCTCCTTGCCCTTGGTTAGCTTTGCTATGGGTCTAGATTGCTCATTGAATGGGGTGGCTGGGACCTTTTTCCTGTTTGTGTCTGGCTCTCAGTTGATCTTGCACTTGTAATGCTGTGGAAGTGTTAGGAGACACCTCAGTCACTCAAGTCTCAGACACACTTCCTGTCCCATTGCCTTCTTATTGTAATCACAGGTGGTTATTGCCACCAGGGTATGAACTACAGAGGAGCCCCAAATGGTCAGGAGGCAGGGGTGACTTTAGGCTTAGTGGAGCTTTTTTTTTTTTTAAAGAAACTAGTATTTTTAGCTAACTTTTATTTCCATTTTGCTTAACAGCTTGTAGAATAATGACTTAGGCTCACTCAGTGGTTGTTCCTACCCATTCAGTGGCATGTGGAGTGGAAACTGCAGACAAAACTTTAGTGTCAACCTGCTGAAAGGCATGGCGGGCCCCTGTCTGCTACCTCAGGTTGGGTGGCAGTGAACTCAGGCACTGTAACACTCTGAAATTCCTGCCTGGCCACAGCTCAGCAGCAACCTAGTTTTCTTTTTCAACCTTCAGAAACAAAGTGTTTCTGAGACTGTCTCTTAGTCTCAATACAGAAAAAATTAAATACCCCAGGTTCCTGAGCATATCGGAGATGTTGAGATTTTCTCAGGTCAGGATTTTGAGGAAGGTAGTTGATAAGGTTTCTAGATGATTTAGAGGTAAGGCCTGTCTTATGTATTCAAAATTTCACAGGAAGGAGCTCTGTTGCACACTTAATTTGTTGAGTTGTAATAGAAATGCATTATAACGAGCATTTTACTGGAGAGAATGTTTTTGATGTGTGAAAAACATACATGGATGCTCATTCTGCCTCTTTCTAGAGAATCTATGACTTCAGGATGAATTCCGAAGCTTGCAGAAGAAAGAGGGTGATGCCATGTGTATGCTTCTCAGTTTCTGAAACTAAATTATTTTGTTATGGGTAGTTAAAAAATCTGGGCTATTTTCTTAAGTAGAGTTATTTAGCTGGCTTTAGCTACAGAAAATTTGCAAAAGTTGAAGGGTAATTGCTTTTAGGTGGCAGGAGCAAGAGATTTATGAAAACCTGGACTATCAATCAACCTTCCCCATATTCTTCCTCACCCTATCCCCCATTCCTCTTCAGCCTATGACAATTTTTTCCCTTCCTTTTTACTTAAAAGAAGCACTTACTGGCTTTTTGCTGGCACATCCAAATTGCTAGCAGTACAGCTGTGTTTTGGGCCATTAGTAGATAAGAGTTACGTAAATACAAGCACTGTGATTCCATTCAGTCAGCCCAACAACTGAGACAAGTACTAAGTGACTATGTAGCTGGTGAATCACATATAGTACAGATATGCTGGGCAAAAGAACGATTCATGCCCAGAATGGGGTAGAATGAGTGTGAGATGTCTTCCTGCTACTCAGAATAGTATACAATTTAAAACTTACCAATTATTTGTGGGATTTATCTCTTAGAATTTTCAGACCTCAATTTACCTGGGTAATAAAATCATGAAAAATTAAGGCATGGATAAGAAGGGACTATTGTATAGAGTTTAAATGGAAATTGCAAGCATTCATATACTTATTGTGTAAATATTGAGCTTTTACTGTTGTTTTAAACTGTATCAATATACCATTATCTACAGACTTCTGTACTAGCAGTGTAGGGTTTAGCTCCCTTTCCCTTCCAATTCTCCCTATACTTATTGCACAACTGATCAGATTGCTAATGACTGTGACATCATTTTAATTCAGTAAATAAGTGTTATCTGTACTCTCTGAGTGCACAGCGATGTAGAAACCCGGAGTGGGCTGGGTTCACTGTGAAGCGTTTTATTTGTCCCTTTTTGGTTCCTCTTTGGGGCCTCTTGGTTATTGTTGATAGCCTATGATTTTGAGTCTCTCAGGGCTTAATTTCCCTATAGAAACACCCCCATCTTTAAGAGGGCTGGGACGGGAAACCTGATGAGTGAGAAAGGTGTCATCTGGCTCTGAGGGCATCTGGCTTCCAACTACTCTAGGTACATTTTCAACAAACTCTTTTTCCCCAGCCCTTCACTCCTTCTAGCCCACCTTTAACTCCAGGTGCCGCCATGCTCTCCAGGCCAAGCTTACACACTTCTCAGCGGCAGCCATGTTCGGGCAGTTAGGTAGAAATGCCATTGCTTTTAAAGTCTGACACTCCTTAATTTGCTGCAACTGAGTTTATATCTCATCTCCTGTTGCCTCCTAACCCATTCACTTTGGCCTTGTGAGGAATATATTTTTTATCATTGTCATTTTGAGTTTTCAGAGGGTGAAAGATTCATGTAGTTAATCTGTCATGATTAATTTGAAATTCACTTTCACTTTTAACAAAGACCCCAAAGTTGAACATTTATTTAAAACCCATCTGGTACATTTTCCCCAACTTCTGACAAAGGAGAGGGAAAGGAACGAGAAGGCTGACCTAGGCTATTCTCTGTCTTTTTTCAGGATGCGGAGACAATGGGTCACATTTGAAAGGTTCACCGCTTTGCGAGAGGTTTATGGTAAAGAGTGTGGATGTGGGGCAGCAGGACACTGAAGTCACATCTGCCTGATCTGGTTTTGATATGTTCAAGTTTTTAGAAATTTATAATTTTGTACGAGCTTGGTAAGAGCATTGCTTTTAGAAAACCTTTTAATTGGAAGGTGAGTGAAAATGTGAACATGAGGGTTTAGCTCGGGCTGTGGCACACCCCTGGCGTTTGTTCAGCTGGGCTCAGAGGTTCTCATTCCCGGGCAACAGCAGTAATCTGCTGGGCTCCCAGCTGCCGTGTGTTCCTGATGAGTTCTGCTGACAGACTGAGCTGTGACCCCTTCACCGTCTTGAGTTTTCTCTAGGAGGTTCATATTCATTTCTTCTTATTTTGTTTTTGAGGGGATTGCAGTTTCTTTCTTTTAAAAAGAATTTTTCTTAATTTTATTGAAGTGCAATTGACAAAACCATTGTACTTAAGTGTGCACTGTCACGTTTTAAAAATTTTAAAACTTTCACAATCAGTAGTTAATTCTCGTTTACACTGACTCAGACTTTTGAACGTAGTTGATAGTGACACAGGTTCCCAAAGCAGAGAGTTCTCCTGGTGATTCCCTACTCTCACTACGTTTTCTGGACAACCACACTGGTAGCCATGGGACATTCCTCACGTGTATACACTGTGGTGACCACAGCGAAAGGGGAAAGGTGACCACAGTCAGCGGACTGATGTATCCATTACCTCATGTAGTGGCCAGTGTTTAAAAAATTTTTAGATTATAATTATCAGCACATATTAATGGGACAATATAATGGGTTTTGTTGGACATTTTTGTGCATGGATATACGGTGCTTTAGTCATATCTACCCTTCCCATTACCCCCTGCGTCTCCTTTCACTAATAGTCCACTTACTATTATGGATGTTTAAACACAGATTTCACATGGGAGACTTGCCTCCGTGAGCCTGACTTATTTCAGTTGAGAGGATAAGCTCCAGTTTCATCCATTTTCCTGCAAATATCGTAATTTTGGTCTTCCTTACGGCTGAATGATGCTCCACCGTGTGCATGTGCTACATCGTTATCTGTTCATCTCTCGATGGGCACCTAGGCTGAGCCCACACCTCGGTTATTGTGGATGGTGCCGCGGTAAATGCGGACATGCGGGTATCCCTAGAGTGTGCAGGCTTTCATTCCTTTAGGTGGGTACCAAAGAATGGTACAGCTGCATCATATGATGCTTTTAGTTTTAGTTTTCTTGAGGAATTTCCCTCCCGATTTCCATCATGGCTCTACTAATCTACATTTCTACCCACAGTGTCATGGGATTCTTTCCCCGTATCCTGGCCAGCATTTGTTACTTTGTGTTTGGTTGTGAATAGCCATCTAACTAGGGTGAGATGGAGTCTCAGTGGAGTTTTGATTTGTATTTATTTCATTGGTGGCTAAAAATATTGAGCATTTTCCATACAATTATTGGAACATTGCACAGCTTTTGAGAAGTGTCTCTTCAGCTTATTTGCCCGTTTATTGATTAGTCTATTTGTTCTTTTGGTGTTGGATTTTTTTGAACTCCTTGTACATTGTGGATATTAATCCTCTGTCAGATGAATAACTGGCAAAATTGTTTCTCATATTCTGTAAGCTGTCTCTATACTCTGATGCTTTCCTTTGCTTTGCCTAAGTTTTTAATTTTCTGCAATCCCATTTTAAAATTCTTCCTATGATTTCCTGAGCTTTTGGATTTCATGAAATTGTTGCTTGTACCTAAATCCCAAAGTTTTTCCTCTGTATTTTCCCCTAGTAGTTTCGAGGTTTCAGATCTTGTGTTAACGCCTTTGAATGATTTTGAGTTGATCAGAGTCTAGTTTTGTGTACAGGTGGGTGTCCAGTTTCCCCAGCACCATTCTCCATGCTGTGTTTTCGCGGGGCTCCTTTGTGGTGGTTCGTGCTCTGTGTCTGTCCGTGTCGCCTTCCCCTTCCCATTTCCCTCCCCATCGCTCCTTCCCTCCCTTCCTTTCTCGGTGAGGACGCTGAGATCTACTCTTTGCAAATTTCAAGTGTACAGCACAGTATCATTAACTCTTCACCATGCCGTACCTTAGATCTCCAGAACTTGTTTTTCTTGCAGTATGGTAAATGGAAGGTTTTCTGTCCGTTAATCTGTTCCCACTGTTTCCTTTAGGAGACACAGATGCTGACAGTGGCTCACTGGGGAGATCTTCCTTTTTTTTTTTATTTAAAAAAAATAAAAGTACGAAAACATATTGACAAACAGACACCAATTAGCATAAAAAATAGTACAATCACAACTAATCTATAGACAAGGTGATATGGTCTCAACAGTGGTTATTGCTTTATCCATTGATATCTTCGAAGTGTAAATATATGAACCCATATACAGACATGCAAATTTAGTCAGATAATTAATCCTCTCAACAACAGAAAAAACACAAAAACCAAAAGTCCAAAGACAAAAACAAAACAGGCAAACAACAACAACAGCAACAACAACAACAAAAAAACACCAATAGTTGCTGCTTTACATATTGATTTCTTCGAAGTGTGTGTTCAGGATAACACATACAGACATACAAGATTGATCAAATAACCCGTCATCGATTATTGCTTAGCATTAAGTGATATAATACAATAGTAGAACCATGTTAGCCCTTCTGCATATATGTATATTCATATATACATACATACATTTTTGTCTTTTTCTTTTCTCCTTTCCTTCGTCCCATCTGTTCTTTGTTTTTGAACAGATTTCCTTCATGTCTCTTAGTTTATATTCCCACCCTTGGGTTCTTACACCAGTGATACAATACGTTGCCTGCACATGTACCGCTGATTTATTTCACTTATGAGTATGGACTCCAGTTTTGTCCACTTGCCTACAAAGTCCCCAAAACTGTCTTTCTTTATAGTTGAATAATATTCCATTATATAAAAATGCCTTTGACTGCTCCCACCTGGGCCCTGGGAGATGACTGTTTAGCCGAGGGCAGCCGTCTTTAACTCCTTTCTTTCTGTGTGCCCTTACTCTTGGGTTTTTGTTCCTGCTTCCTGCCAGTAGGTGGCAGGCTATGCCTGGGAAAAGCCATTGGCATATGCGGGTGGCGCAGAGCACCTTTGATCTTGCAGGACCTTGTTTCCACAGGCAGGTCTGTGTGGAAGAGTGTGAAGGAGGTAGAGGGTTTCTGCACAGGATTCTCTTCAGCTCAGACAGAGAGTCGTTTCTGTGCTGTCAGTATTAAAAATACACGAATGTGTGTGTTTCTATGTCTAACACATTCACAGACACACTCATACATCTTTAATATGGAAACTATATTAGTTCTTGAATGCCAATGATTTCAGGTACTCAGTTCATAAGATTGGGTTCCAGATTGGCCAACTGATGTGGAAATGAAGGTCTGGCAAGGCTTTAGGGTAAAGTAGATAAAATAAAACCAGGACCTGAGGTCAGAAGCAGAGCGAAGATTATTTCTAATTCATCTCGTAATTGTAATCTTTGGTTCCATGTGGGAAAACAGCACCCAGTGCATCTATCCTGGACCCCACCTTCCTAAAGACAACGAAGCATATTTTTCTGTGATGGGTGGAAATACCCTGAACACATTTTTGTTGTATGCAAGGTTGTGTACCAGGTATTTGCTCTAAGTTGACAAATGAAATTAAACTGAGCCCAGGATACCTTAATGGTGGCAAGCCAGCCCCGTTTAGCTCGGATGGAGGTGCATTCTCTGATGGCTGCTCTTGCTTTCTGTTTTAGTCGTATTCTAATATCAACAGCACCATATTTCCTGGCACATTCATATTTAGCTTTGTTTCGGAAGGGAAGACAGCAGTATGTTTCAAGCATCCCCAAATATACTTTTAGGTAAAATATAGATGCCACATCATTCAGGTCAAACAGGAGAAGGAGAGTAATATGCTGGCTTCTTATCCAAGCCCTCCCATCCGCGATGAGCAGCATTACTCACCCGGATGCAGCCGCCTAACTCTGGGAAGGTCGAGATGTCTTTATGGATGGAATTTCTTTTGTGTGTAAGTATGTGTCATAGTCAGTGCTTAGATCATTGACTTGCGACACAGAAATTCTGATTTTTAAGTCTCATACCTCTAAATCTATTGTGCTCCAATTTGTGGTCTTCAATTAGAAGTAGAGGGTGGTGGTCAGCTTGTCTGTTCACATATTTAAGGGTGGCTTTTATTGTCCTCTTTCTAAATCTAGTTAGAGTGCTGCCGGAGAGAATGGATCGGCACTGATGAAACTGAGATGGAACCTTCAGCCACAGCTCTGGCTAGTGAGGCCCCATAGAGGTAAATGCGCTATGACCACAGAATCCTCCGGAACTTAGATGACAAAGATATATGGTTTGATCATCGGGAGACAAAAAGATAAAAGCCTGAGAGGTGAATGTAGGCCTGACAGAGCAGTAACTGTGAGAATCACCATTCCATTCAAGACACACCAGTTGCGGTGTTCATTTATACAAAGGCCAGCACTCGGGGAAAAGGATCAAGAGAAAGAAGGGAGGGAAGGGGGATGAAAAAAGGAATTAAGATGTATTATAGACATGTATCATCTCCACTCAGGAATGTAAACATGTCCTGCAAACATTTACTAATAAAAAGAAAACAAAGGCCAGTGCCCTTTGTCAAAATACATGTTTTTTACATTTCTATTTACTTTAAAATGTGATCTTATTGAACCAGTTCTCTAAAATGTCACTTCGCATCTATTTATGATATGAAAAGAAGGCAATTGTTGATCTGATGTAAGAGAAGCTTAGGGAAGATTTATGAGAGTGGCATTTCCTTTGTTCTTTGGATCAAAAACTCCAATGGCAAGTTTCTGATAAACTAGGACGTTCCTGGGTAACTGCCTGTCTAACTTTGGCATAGAATTCCCTGAAGCAATAGGACTTGATCTGAAACATTGGTTCCTAAATACTCCCTTTTTATCCTTTGCAAGACCAAGTTATGTTTGTGAAAACATTTATTCCCTTTTCCATCTATTCAGGTATCTCTAGGTGAGTATGTCACTAAATAGCAAAAGGTATTAAATATAGTCTGCCAAAAATGCATACATACTTCAGGAAAAGAAAAACTGTATTAATACTTTAATACTAAATTTATTGAGACATGAGACTAATACAAGTTACTTTTGGCTTCTACAGTTGCAAGAGGTGGTCATTAGCTTCCAGATATTCAGTAGTATGGTGAACTGCTGCCTGGGTAACCTTGGTCGTTGAGACTGCCGCATGTGCATTCTCAATTTCTTCTCTAATGGTGGGCAGTGTAGCAGGTTTTCTACAATATACAACAGCTTCTAGGGTCCTTCATGTGGGGGTAAGACCATCTGTTGAAAAAATATCATACTATTTTTCTTTGCCTGAATTGTGCATACACTGTTACGGTGGACTCTGTGTTTGTCTAATATGCTGGTTATATTTTAGCAAGTTTGTGTGGCTGGGCAGAGGTCTATCATAATTTTTTTTTGTGTAAAAAAGATTGCTCCTATTACTCTCTAAGGGTTTTGAGAACTACTGTGATGTTTAAACTTAATGGGTAACTTGCTTGGCTTGAGGCCTCCCTAGAGGGTTTGTAAAGCATACCTCTGGCTGAGTTTGGATGGGTCATGGAAGTCTGATCTTGAGTACTGTATTTGGTTCCTTGCCTTTCCTCTCTGGCACTGTTCCCCTGCTCTGCCTCCCAGCAGCCATGAACTAAGCTCTTTGCTCCATCATGGCCCAGAGCTAGAAAACCAGGGACTGAATCCTCTGAAGCTGTAAACCAAATAAAAAATAAATTTCTCCTCCTTCAAGGTGCAGGTGTCAAGTATTTGGTCCAGCAGTAAACTGACTAACAAAGAAAATTAGTACCAGAGAAGTGAGATTATTACTGCAACTATATCTGTGTTATAGTTTGTGTCTGGATGTCACCCCAAAGCCTCCTGACATCATGGGGCAGGCTTCTAGAGTTCATGAGTGATTCATGGTCCAGTGTTGGAATCATGGGTATGAGTGCTACAGCTGCCCTGGGGTGGGAAGTTTGCATACAATGTAAGGGAAAGAAAGAGGCTTCCTCTCCCCACCTGCCTCTTTTCCCTTTTGCTCTTGTTGCTTTTGCTGTTTTCTACTACCATGAACTATTTCCCCTGCCATGTGCCACCCTGCCTTGGAGCCAGCCAAGTATGGACTGAAACCTCCACAAACTGAGCTAAATAAACTTTTCCTTCCTTAATTTTCGGCCTCAGGTATTTTGTCCAACAATGAGAGAAAAGTAACCAAGACAACCTGAGTATGTGGTATAGAAGCATTTGGAAATGGTTCATGGGAGGAGTTTGGAAAGTTTGGAGGTGTGTGCTAGAGAAGCCCCAGAGTGCCATAAGCAGACTTGATCAGTGATCCTTGTCATAGCTCAGAGGACCAGAATGCTGGCTGGAATGCAGCCAATAAAGGGCAAACTCATGAGGCTTCAGATGGGAAGGAGGACTCTACTGGGAATTGGACTAGAAGCCATGCATGTTACACTTGGACAAAGAAATTCATTTGCATCTTGCCCATGTTCTGAGAGGCTGAAGTAAAGGTGGAAGACTACTTAGTCTGACAGAGGAAATTTCAAGGTAGTCTAATGTTCAGGCTATGGCATGGCATTGCTCACTCTTTCTAGCCAGATTTGTAGTGAGAACCAGGGGCAAAAAGCAGGGAAAACAATAGAAAAGTTTAAATTTTGGCTGGAGTGGAACCACGTATAAATTTGGGACCAAAGAAGGTGTGGTTCCTGTTGTTTTCTTTTGTGGGCACCAGGAATCAAACTCAGGGACTTGCACTTGCCAAGTAGGTGCTGTGCCACTGAGCTATATCCCCAGCCCCAAGGTGTGGTTACTGAAGATATTAGCACCATTAAAAATACACCAAGTACTTTGAACTAGGAGCGGAAAGAGATGTGTTGAGGGCATCATAGGAACTAGCAAGATCTCACCATCATAAGTTCAAGGGTGCAAAATATAAACCTCAATTGAGAAGAGAGCTCTTAGACCCCAAGAAGAGTTTCCTGGGAAATTGATTCACCAGGATTTATTTCACTGCATGTAACTCTCCAGATCCTCAGAGACTGCTGGATTTACAGTCCAATGATGCCTAGGTACTGCTTGAGTGGGTGGCAAAATTTGCCTTTGTCCATGTGATACTGGTTGTTCAGGTATGCACAGTTGAAGAGCTGTAGAGTCAGGGAGGCTTCCCCCAAGATTTCAGAGGGAGACCTGGGAGGCCACGTGACATGCTTTAAGAGGTGGGGGCATGATGTGTAGAAACGAATATAAAGGGCAGGGGAGAGCTTAGGAAGTCAGAGATGCCCGGAATGTGGAATATCTGCTAGGGAAATCTGCGGGCCTGGAGGCCGGCCAGCCCAAAAGTGACTGTGTGGGCTGCCACCAGCGAGGCCCCTAGGTGGGGCCACCAGAGTCCTTTGGAACGTATATTTTACCACCATGAGCTCTGGAGGCCAGATGTGGAGCCACTGTCCTTAACTTTTGCCCTGCTGGGGTTTGGTTTTGCTTTGGTCCAATCTTTTTCTGTCCCTCCCTTTTGGAATGGGAATATTTTACCCTGTGCCATTATATTTTCTGATTAAACAACTTAGATTTTAAATTGTACAGATATTCACCGGTCATTTTTCTTTGATTCTCAAAGGAGACTTTGACTTGGACTATGAGAAGTGCTGAAACTGTAGAGACCTTGGAGCAAGGGATTGTTGCATTTTCCACTGTACATAAGATAGTTGTTATGTTAGATGGAAGTTTTAGCTTATTATATCTGAGGAGATGTGTTTTAGTGTAGACTTGGCAAGGAGTGGGATGAGACGGGAGATGGGTCAGCCTAACTGGCAAATTGCTGGGCTTGGGAGCTGCCCAGGGACTAGTCAAGCAAACTTTTCGGTGTGTCAGGTGGTCACGATCTTGGGGTCTATATCTGCTCCGTTGTCCCTTTCTCTTTGCCCTGCTCTGCCTCTGGCCCCCATGAAAGAAGAAGCTTTACTATGTTACACCCTCTGCCATGATGTTCCTGCTGCTCTAAGGGTATTTTGTCCAGCAACGGGAAAACTGACTAATACAACTTTAGTGTTTAAAACAGCCTGTATCTCTCAGTTCTTCCCTGCCTTCCCCCTATCTATCATCTATCTATCTATTAGTCTATCTATCAATTTATCTATAAATAAGTGTGTTAGTTACGTTAGGTATTTACAATAACAGTACTTTTGATTAGCATATTTGAAACAGATTGTCCTGGAAATTCTTAGATACATGCTCTTGTTAACCAAGTTCACAATTTTCTTGATAAGATCAAGATTTCTAGTACTCTAACCATCAGCTTCATTCATAAATATAACCATGCTTTATTTATTAATATAAATAACAACTTGCTGATATTGCTGAGAATTTACTATGTGCTAGACAGTAGGCTTAGTTTACATATGTAAATCTTACTACACTACTTACTGTGCAGTAGGTGACAGCTTAATCTTCTTGAAGAGGAGGCTGTGGCCTCATCCCCCTGCACGACGAGGAGGACGGGAAGCCCAGTTCTCTCTGTCTGGAGTGCAAACTCCAACTGCCCCCTGTACAACAGATCCGTAAGTGGAATCCAAGAAATCTCAGGTTAGCAGGGGAAAGTTGGTTTGCTTTGGAGCTTACTTCTTTGTAAAGAGAGTGGGAGAGAAACTAATTGTCTTTATTAACTTTTGGATCAGTTTTCTCCTCAAACGCTAGAGCTTAGCCCTCAACAACAGTGCACTGTAGCCAACAGAAGTTTGCTCATGGGAAACTGGATTGTTATAACCAACAATGGGTTTTCCATTTGATAACATTTGAGAAAAAATGTTTTTTCTACAGAACCTCCTGGAAGCAGCTCAGTACTATTTGGTTTGGCTTCAAATGTTCTCTACCTGATAGCACTGTATTTGAGGAAAAAAATTTTCCTCTGAAGACTTCGATAAAGTAGCTCTGTGTTTTCAGATTTAGCTTCTTTTGTTTACTCTTATTTGTCTACAACCCCCCAGTAACTGTTTCCCAGTTCTCTGCGGACCCTGGGGTAGAAGGTGTGTGTATGTAAGGTTAGCGCTTCCTCACTAGAAGAGTGTAACTGTCTCTTTTTCCCCCAGAGAGCACTGATCCAATCTCAGTTCCCTTGGCACAACTTATTTACTGCTCAGAGGAAAGGGTCAGAAAAGCAATACTGAACTCTGGACAATTCTAAACACTCATGAAATTATGCTTATTTGGATTAAAATAGCTTTGTACCTTCCTCTGTGCTCATCTTGGTTCCTACCCCCGCCTCTGTGTTGGTCAAGATAAGGAGTGAAGTTAGTCCAACTTGCTCCCTGAAGAACTGAGTGGTGGTGCCCACTCACACAGGACCTAGTTTACTTTCCTTCTTCATGTAAAACTGGGAGTCTGTGTCTGTGCTTTGTGCATGAGAATAGCACAAGGAAGGGTCAGGGGGAAAACTGGAAGAGGAGACAGGAGGCTGTTGTCTAAGAGCAGTAGAGACACAAATCTTTGTTTCTTATAGCTTACCACTGCTTCCCTCTCTGAGACAACTTGGCTTATTTTTATATAAATGGAGAGTAGATGAGGTGAAATGGCTTCGACCTTATGGACATTGCATGCTTCCTTTCACCAAATAAATAAAGTAATTCTTGGTGCAGAGCAGAGCTATTTTCAATTCTGAAAGAATAAATGTGCTAAGGCTAGTCTAACCAGCATGGCTCCCAACCAGAGAGAAATGGTGGATAGTCCAAACTAGCTGTACAGCTAGGGATTTTATTGATTTTTGTTATTTTTTCTTGGTGGTTTTGCTTTTGGAATCCAGTTATTAAACTTAGAGACAGATGAGGCACTTACTTTGTAACTTTAGAATCACATTATAAACTTCCCTACCAGGCAAGACAAGAATACATGAATTGGGTTAGAGCCATAGGATAGCCATCCTGCTTCCACCATCAAGTATCTGTTTGGATTTTATAAGAATTACTAAGAATGGTCTATCCAGCGTGTAGTGGGCCTTTCTGATCCCTTCCTGTGCTCCCGCCACAGACATGGAACCAAAAGCAGCTGACAGGCTGGGAAGCAGCAAGGTGTCCCACTTGTAGGACGCAGCTTCATCTGCACAGAAGCAGAAGCCTTGAGCATCCAGAAATTTGACAAACTGAGCATTCTCGTGACCTTTTTGCGTTTTGCGAACTCCAGCTAATTGCATGACTTCCTCATCATTGACTTTTCGGGCAGGTTAGGGTGGGGATCAAATGTATCACCGGTACTGGGAGAACATTCTGCTAACATTTTATGAAAGTGAAGTGTGCTACCCGAAGTCCAGAGATGCTTTCACCCGCCTTGAGAACAGCCTATGCTCTGCTTCTCCATCTGCAGCTCTGACTTTGTACAGATCCACCCACACCCTTCTCTCTGCTCTGAAGTAGCAGCTCCCAACACCAGCTCTGAGGGCAAGTCATGGGAACAATATGCTTCCCTGGGCTGCGGAATAATCTGTAGGTCTGAAGAGACTGGTCTTGTTGGTCTCCAATTCAGGCTGTGCAAGTCAAACAACTTTATAATGATTGATATCCCCAATGCAAAACACCATTGCAGAAAATCTATATGTGGAGGAAATACAGAGAAACTTTTTCAGTTTAAGGAGCTGGAAAAGTTGGTGAGAGTTTCAATGTAAGACTCAAATAGAATTTATGATGCCAAATCTAGGCACCAAATATGTCTTCATGGAAATACCAATTCTCAAGTTGTCTGCATTGCTTTTGAAAATTTTTATTTCATCTTTCATAAGTTTCTTTCAAGTGCAGAGAATATAAACAGTAAAAGATTATGTCTGTATGGTACAAAATTATCTAGACAAAAAGAAATCAAATGTGCAAAAAAATTTCAGTCTGTTTCAGGCCAGACATTAGTCTTTTCACTTATGTAAGTTTGTTACCTTTGGTAGCTGGCCAATGACTGAGTTCATTGTTCTTCAGGGAATGCGGAAGTGGTGCTGTTGGAGTCAACTTGGTCTTAATATATTTTTATTTGTCTTTCGCTGAGGCGAAGGAGAAGGTAAAGAATGAGATAGGAGGATGATAAACTTATGAGAACAATTTGAATTTTAAAGTAAAACAAAGGAAAACATATGACTTCACTGGGAAATTATAGAAACCATGCTGAGGCCTAGAATAGGGTAACTAAGCTATAGACACATATTTTTAAATTGCTTCAAGTCTTAAAAGCTTGAGTGGATCAGAGACCAAGTGGCTTACTCAAGGTCACATGCCTGACTAGCAAGCCCAGGGAAGCTGGTTTAGCACTGTGAATTCTCTACACTGAGGGACACTGCCCCCATCTAGACAGGCATCAAGGTCAAGAAGAAATCTTTTCCTGAAAGTCTGTTGTGTGGAGAACACTGGGCACTGAACAGTTAGGAAGTTACCAGTTAGTGTAGAGAGGAAATAATGGTAATAATACTGACAATAATAAAAAACAATAGTAAAAATGTTTATAAGAAAAGTGCCAGATGAAAGATACAGACAAGCATGATGCCTAGATGTTGGATGTTTGTTTAGTCTTTGTGGAAGGAATAAATGAGTGCTGAATTGAGATCATTAGTAAAAACTGACTGTCATTCAGGATCTGCAGAGGAGAAAGGGCTGACATAAGAGATTTAAAGGAAGAATAAAACTTGTCCAAACAAAAAATGAGAAAATCTCATCACAGGAAATACAGGCATCTATAAGATCTAAGGTGTCAGCATAGTTAAATAGCAGGAAATTCAGGCCATTTTCCTATGCGGCATGGAGACAGTTTAGAGTAAATTATTGTCTGGAAAAAGATATTTTAAGAAAGAAGTTGTGATGGTGAAGTTGATAATACTACTACTTTTGGGGAGAATGGAGATGGTAGGTATACAAGAATCAAATTCAGCAGGCAGAAATACAGAATGTTTTAGCAGCAAGCGACCTGGCAAGACTAGGGTTAATTCAAAAGCTGTGACATGAAGTTTATGAATTCAAGTAGTAATAAAGCTGACTGATTTTTCTCCTTCTTCCTCCTTCTGCCTCACACTAAACTACATGTCAGGGCCTTCACACTAAACTACATGTCACTAAGTTGTTATAATACCTATGCAGGGCTTGAATTTGTGATTCTCTTGTTTCAGCTGCCTAACATGCTGAAATTACAGGCTTGTGCCACCTGGCCTGACTAAAAAACACTGCTGAATTCTTGTGGGGCATTGGCCATGTACACATGTTATATCAAGCTATGTGACAATCATTAAGAATGAGATTTCACTACGACCCTATTTCCTATTTTATAGGTAATGAAGTCGAGACGAGAGAGTTTAAGGCTAAGGGTGTGTGTAGCTCAGTGGCAAAACCCTTTCTTAGCATATGCAAGGTGCTGGGTTCAAGCCCTAGGACTCCAGACAAAAAAAAGAGTTTAAATGACATATGTTAGCAGAAGTAGGATTTGAACCCACCAACGCCCATGTTCCAAAGCCTGTGTTCTCTCCCTTTCCCCAGGGAGCCACCTGCACCCCATTTGGTTCAAACGAACAGAAGGTGTCAGATCTACCTTAGAGTTGGGGACCTAGTGAGGCAGCATGGAGGTGCTGCTGTCAACACCGTTCTTGGTTATCCACTCCAAATATGCCTTCACTTTCCCTAATTTCAGGTCCGAAGTTCCTAAGAAAACACAGTCTCTAAAAATGAAGCCCAGTTTCAAGTGAGCCTGTTCTTTTACCTTTATTTGAATTCCAAACAAGCCTTCTGTACTGGCACATTTATTAGCGAGTTTGATGTGAAGGGAGCAAGGCTTTAGCTTCTGCTGTGCTGGCGGTTTTATTCAAAATCATCTGGCTTTTGAAAATAGTCACTAAGTGGTCTATTTTAATTTAATATCTATTCTCTCAAAGATGATTTTCCCATTGTATTTTAATTTTTTAAAAATCTGAAACCACTCAACATTCAATCAAGCTCACAAATAGCTTTCAAAATTGTCCTGGTGTTGTCTCTTTTTAAAGACCATTGCTGGAAGGGCCTGGAGTGTAGCTGTGTTTCCCAGACTGCTCTGCTCCTTGGAAGACCTGTAGTCCTTATGAGAAGCCTGTGCCTGGGCCTCTGAACTCAGTAAATGCAGAGTGAGCCCTGATTGTTTATTTACTTTTTTTTTTTTTTTTGAGACAGGCTCTAGTTCTGTAGTCCAGGCTGCACTGGAGAGTCCGGGACTACTTGGACTAGGCCTGCCCCTTCTTTCTTTTCCCTCTATAATTTTTACTACATTCTGCTGAGACTTAGGATGTAGATGGAATTGCAGAGTATTGAAACTAAGAGACATCCTCTAGCAAAACAATGAATTTTATTTCATAACCCTATCAAAATCCTGAGCTGGGTCAGGCTGGGTCATTCTGTGTCGGTGGTGGTTACCAATGCTCTGCTGTGCTAACTGGGCTGTATCGATGAAGAGGACATGGTCCTGGTCCTTGAGGTGCTGATGAACAGAAGTAGAAAGCGCCGACTTTAGGTACCGTCAGCCCTGAGTTTGAGGGTCTGCTCTTTGTACACGTGTGAACTGGTGTAATGTAATTGACTTCTTGGGGGTCTCCATTTCTTCAGTAGTGTTATGGGAGTAATGAAAATACCTGCTAGGGTTACTGTGAAAATCAAATGAAATATGGAGATGAAGCATTTTAAACAGTATTTGGCATATGAGCTAGGCTTGATAAAATAGAATTGTTAATATCAATATGAGGTTTCGGAAGCTGGCTGCAGTGCCTCTGTGTGAACTTCCCAAGGTCAAGTTGTTGCTCAGAAGCCTTGCTCAGGCTAAGCAGGGGTCCTTTCCTTCCTTCCTTCCTTCCTTCCTTCCTTCCTTCCTTCCTTCCTTCCTTCTTCCCTCCTTCCTTCCTTCTTTCCCTCCCTTCCTTCCTTCTCTCTTTTCCTTACTCTTTCAAATTCATTATAAGCCATTGGTCAATTGGGTCTGTACTAACATTTTCACCTGTAGCTACTCTTTTGTGTTTGTGTCCCCATTGCCAGATAAAGAAGATATAAATTCACCTTAAATTTCTGTCCTCTGGAAGCTCAGAACCCCAACTAATCTTAAAGATTATGATGAGGAGGATTTATAAAATACATTTTTGACCCACAGTGTGATTTCTCAGACACAGGTGGTACCATGCTTCATTTCAAGAGTATCCTCCACACCCCACGGCGCACCAGGATTCCAGTGGGAGGGGAAAGGTGAGTGTGGTCATCCAGGAAGAGCCCTCTGGGAGGCAGACGTGTGAATTTCCTGGAACAACTGTTCTAGCAAGGTTTGTCCATTGCTTTAGGGAAGGAGAAGCAAGGTTCAGCTAGAAGGTAAGAGCATGGGTGGTCAGGGGCACTGAGGCTGAGCCCAGGGCTTTTGCACTGAGATACATCCCCTGGCTGGGCTGGAACTTATGATCCTCCGGCCTCAGGATCTGAGAGTGCTAGGATTAGGGTCTGCCGCCACACCGTGCTGAGTTAGGCATATTCAAAGTTCTTCCCCTTTTATGAGCTTTTTTCATTGATGAAAAGAAAAAGTGAGCGACCTTAGTCCACAATAAAAGTCAAGCTTTTGGAAGAAGAGCTGTAATGAAACTCTAGAGTCGAACAAGCTCCCATGTTTATTTCATTACACTTTGCTTTAAACTTTGAATGGATCTGACAGTCTTCTATCTTTGTACAGTTTTTGTGGTGTCTCTTTTTTTCCTCTACTTTTTGGGCAGGCAGCATTTTCTGTAAAATGGAAGGTTTTGTTGACCTCAACCTTCACCTGCGGTGGTGGAGCTGGCTGGGTATGCTTGTGGGATTCTGCAGAAGAAAGCTAGAGACCAGCCTTCTGTATGGTCCTGACAGGGGCAGTGCAAATGCGGCTCCCAGACACAAAGGCTGCATAGGGTACACTTTTATAACACACTTCAGTGGATGCATTAGTGCCCCTGTCCCTGAACACAATGTGAGGATTTTCAACTGACTAAAAGGAAAAGATAACGTTGCCTTTCAAGAGGCATGAATCTCAAGGTCAGTGCCTTTCCTGGATTCTCTTTCATCTCCGAAGGACTCACTCAGAGGTGCTTACCCTTGAACTTTCTTCGTCATTGCACACGTCACTCACTGCAAAGAGAGATCCCTTCATTAATTTTGATTACTGTTGGCAAACCTGCAGACTTTAGCCTTCCTGCTGAATGCCACTTATGACATTAAAAATCCCCAGGTGCTTGTAGGTCTCTAATAAGTGGTGTTTTGATGTAGGTTTGCCATGAAAACAGAAATGTCCTTCAGCAATGTTTATATAATTTACCCTGGGGAAGGAGGGGACACGATTCCCAGCTTCTCCAAGTGGACCACGAGTTCACATCACTGGACAGCCTGGGTTTGACTCTGGTTGTTGTACTCACCTCTAGCTTGCCTATAAGAGTGCTGGACACTGTTCCATATCATTTGAAAGCAAGAGTCATAGGTAGTACCCAGTGAGACGTGAATGAAAGTGGGTGGGGCCCAGCGGGAGGACTAAGTTTCTTAGTCTAAGCCAACCTAAGGCAAAGGGGTGAGATGTGCTTCTCCCAGGTGGCAGGGTCCGGTCAGGCAGGAGACAGTTTCAGGGAAAAAACTGAGGGGCCTTTGGTCCTGTGTGACCTGCCTCTAGTGCAGGTCCATTGTCCCATCGTGTTCTTTCAGCTCTGTGCACCACCTGTCAGCTTTCTTTCGGTCCCTCTACTGCTTCATACCTTTTCTGCCTCAGAAACCCTGGTCATGGATTCTGTGGTTGTGCTCTGTAACCTCTCTACCTTCTCACCTTCCCTTGGCCTTCTCTAGGGTGCTTTCCTTTATTCCACTCCCCTAGGTCGGATCACTTCTTAGGAGACCTCCTCCTGCTGTGTACTTTTCCTGCTAGGTGTAGAGGGTAGCAGAAGCACACATGTTCGCACAGCGAAAGACCATGCCAGCTTCACTCACCTTGGCAGGCAGCAGAGCGCTTGGTGCAGAGAGATGCTCAACAGCATTGTTGAATTGAGAGGACCAATGAGAAGAAGCGATGATTTCCTGGTGGCCACATCCCCGTGAAAGTGGAGACCCCTCATGCTACTGCCTGTGCCATTTACATGGCATGGCAGCCTCTGTACTCCAGCCAACTGTGTGCTGGCCGGGGCTTGTTGTAGCGACTATAATAATGCTCTGCTGAGCTAGAGAAATTTATGTTGTAGAAAGAAAATATACTAACTTAAAAATATTTTGGTCAAGATACTTTTTCAGGCATCCCCAGAACTCCCTATGAGACTTGTTAGTTTAAAAGCTTCACAGATGGAGGAGCTGTGGCTCAGAAAAGTAAGTTGAAAGGGTAAAAGCATCTATTTTTCAAATTTCAAATGGGATGACTCCAAAAGGGTGTGCTTTGATCCCAAGTTCTTTCTACCTCTGTAGTGTGGTGGTGAAAATACCAGTGTGGGAGGGGCCAAGCCCAGGGCCTCACCTCCTCAGGCTCGAATACTCTGACTACCCATCAGTCTTCCTTCAGGACCCAGGAGGATGGCGTCTTTGTTGGTAGGTACTTCTCAGGAGCAGATCCTGATACAAGGGTGTATGTGCAAGAGGTTTATTAAGGTAGTGATTCCAAGAGAAACCAGGAAGGGGGTGGACAGGAGGAAGTAGAAGGAGAGCAGGTTGATATTGCAGCCAGAATTTCATCCGCAGCTTGTTTCCAAAGAGAACTACCTTTGAATTAGGCCTCAAAGTTAGCACCTACCCAAACCAAGAGAGCTGGCTTTTCACATGCCTGTGCTAGGCACCCATCAGCACAGTGTCTTCCTGCGAGCATGTGGCCCCAGTGGCTACAGCCTCCTTCTAAGAGAGGTGCAGGGCAGACTCTTGAGTCAAAAGGACACAGAAGCCAGGGAGAAGGGACCCTTGGAAAAGAAAAGGAAAAAGAATCTAGCATGACCTGGGAGGAGTGTTCACAGCGTCTGTTATGAGATTGCAGCCTGAACAGGTAAGAAATGGTGCTGAGATGTTGTAGACAAATCCTAAGTGCAAACACAGTTTTTTGTTGTTAAAATCTAATAATAGATACTATTTGTTTAAAGCTTACTTTATATTGAGCATTTTGTAAGTACTTTATATATATTATCTCATTTAATCCTTACAATATCCCTGTATCTTATCATTATTATCTTTATTTCATAGATGAGGATATTGCACTTTTAAATAAATCCAGTGGCGCAAATTCTAACAGGCATAAGGAACAGTGTTTAGTCCTGGGCTTATTTGACTCTAAATTTCCATGCTTTTAAGTAATGCTTTAGGCATTATTTCTTTCCCAGGCAAACTGAAAAGGATGCGAACTGGTGCAAGCAAGTGTAGGGAGGGTCAGAGACCAGTGACTTAACCCTCTGCTCACCCTGCGGGCTGCCTGGGTGTCCCCTCACTGGGGTCCAGTTCTGGATAAACAGGATAGGTGGGCTGGACGGAGAACTCGAGGGAGACAGATTACATCACAGAGCTCCTGAGGCAGAACCCCTACCCTCCCACCTGCCTCTTCCTCCCTGCCCTCCTGCCCCCTGCCTCCTGCCTCCTTCCCTCCTGCCTCCCTGCCTCCCTGCCCCCCTGCCCCCTGCCCTCCTGGCCCCCTGGCCTCCTACCCTCCTGGCCTCCTGACCTCCTGCTTTTCTTCTTATACCAGAACTGTACTCACGGTGGGGATATAATGGTGAGCAAACTGGATATCACTAATTTCCTTGTGAAATTAATGGTCTCATTTGGAAGAAGAATGTTAACCTAAGCAATCCCCAAATAAATGTAAATTTGCATCTTTGAGATGCACTGAAAGCATTGAGAGTGGAATTATGGGTCAGGACTTCTCTGGGAAGTGGCAGGTGAGTGCAGAGGTTTATCAGGGGAAGAGGTCCAGGCCGAGAGGACAAGGCCAAGCAAAGTTTCTGTGGTGGGAGGTGGGCAGGCAGAATAAAGGGACATGAAGGGAGGGAGGTCAGTATGGGGAGAGAAGGGGGGGCAGTTTTCAGATGGAACAGGACAGCCAGGGAGCAGCCAGGCTGCACACTGCCTCACAGGTCTTGTCAAACAAGGCAGTGAGGACAGGGTGGGATTCACTTTTCACAAGTTACTGTGGTTGTTTAGGAGGAAAACTGGATGGTAAGGTACATAATGTGCATAAGAAATGCCCAGAACATTGGGAGGACGGGCTGGGGCGGAGTCAGTGAGGTTAGAGCAGTTGGGAGGACACTGTCCTACTCCAGGGAAGTGGCCGGTGATGGTGGGGAGATGGACAACAGTGGATGAACTCTGGCGCCACCCAGGGAGGGAAAGCTGCCAAGTTCCTCTCTGAATTTGGTAAGGGTCAAAGAAGAGCCATCAACAAAAGTCATAGGTAACCCTGCCTAAACAACCAAGGAGATTTGAGCGCTGTTTGTACAGATAGAAAATATTGGAACAGGATTCTGTTGTGGGGAAAGGATGATGAGGTGTGTTTGGACTTGTTGAGTTTCCAGAGCCTTTGTGACATTGAGGAGGAGGAGGAGGAGGAGGAGGAGGA
>PVLD010024499.1:0-25373 GCA_004027595.1 Dinomys branickii
AAACTGGCTTGCCTCTTGCCGAAAACTGAAAATAGACCCAAGTCTATCACCATGCACCAAACTCAGGTCAAAATGGATCACAGACCTCAACATTAAAACAGAAACTCTAAATCTATTGGAAGAGAAAGTAGGTAAAAATCTTGAAGACATAGGAGTAGGCAGAGAGTTCATGAACAAAAATGAAACTGCAAGGGAAACATTTCAAAGAATCAATAACTGGGACCTCATCCTACTGAAAAGTTTCTGCACATCTAAAGAAATCACCAGCAAAGTAAAAAGAAAACCCACAAATTGGGAAAAAATCCTAGCTGGCTGTCCCTCAGACAAAGGTCTTCTATCTAGAACATAGAAAGAATTAAAAAACATGTACCTGTCCAAATTCAAAGACCCAATCCAGAAATGGGCATCTGAGATGAATACACACTTTTCAGATAAAGAAATACAAATGGAAATAAATATATGAGAAAATGTTCCACATCTTTAGTCATTCGAGAAATGCAAATAAAAACAACATTGAGATTTCATCTCACCCCAGTAAGATCGGACAGTATTAAAACATCACCCAATAATAAATGCTGGCAAGGCTGTGGAGAAATAGGGACCCTACTGCACTGCTGGTGGGACTGCAGACTGGTGAGACCACTGTGGAAAGCAGTTTGCAGATTTCTCAGCAATCTAGGTCTAGAGGTTCCATTCAAGCCAGCTGTTCCCCTTTTGGGTATTTTCCCAGAAGATCTGAAAACATCATATCACTCTGATATATGTGCACCCATGTTTAGAGCAGTGCAATTTGTAATAGCTAAATTGTGGAAGCAACCCAAATGTCCATCCAGAGAGGACTGGATTAAAAAACTGGCATTTTTATATAATGGAATATTACTCAGCTATAAAGAGGGACAGATTTGGGGCCTTTGTAGGCAAATGGTCACAATTAGACACCATACTCGTAAGTTAAATAAATCAGAGGTACATGTGCAAGCACTGTATTGTGTCACTTGTGTAAGAACCCGAGGGTGGGAATATAAACTAAGAGACATGAAGGAAATCTGTTGAAAAGTAAAGAACAGATGGGATGAGGGAAAGGAGAAAAGAAAGAGACAAAAATGCATGTATGTATGTACGTATATACATATGTGCAGGATGGCTAACATGGTTCCACTATTGTCTCATGTCACTTAATGGTAAGGAATAGTTGATGACTGGTTGTTTGATCAATCATGTATGTCTATATGTGTTTTCCTCAGCATACACTTTGAAGTTATCAATATGCAATGCAACAACTATTGTTGGTTTCCTGTTGCTTTGTCTATAATTCAATTTTGATTATACTGTTATAGTGCTACTTTGTGTCTCTTTGTTAATGCTTTCCTTTTTTGTTGTTGTTGATGCAGTCCTTTTTCTCTCACACTTTAAAAAAAATTATATAAAAAAACGAAAAAGGAAGGAAGGGATAATTATCTATATGTATGTAAGTATGTATGTATATGCAACATATCTAATTTAGTTGTAGTACTGAGTTAGGTCACTTTATTGTAAGGAATAGTTGCTGATTATTTGTGTGATCAATTTTGCATGTCTATATCTCTTCCTGAGTATACACTTCGAAGTTATCAATATGTAATGCAACAACCATTGTTGATTCCCTGTCACCTTGTCTGTAACTCAGTTTCAAATGTACTATTCTTATGGAACTTTGTGTCTGTTCGTTAATATGTTTTTGTTCTTTTAGTTTTAAAATAAAAGTGAAAAAAAATAATAAAAATAATAAAAAGGACTGGGGACATAGCTCGTGCAAAGGCCCTGGGTTCAAACCACAATACTGCACACATGCATACATGCACACACAGAATATCCTCATTGAAGCACTAACAACTACTAACGTATTGTGTGATTAAATGGTAAGTACATAAAGAAGAGTTCTACGGACTAGTGAAACATAATGACTGCCTCAAAAATCAAAATCATGTATGTGACTCCTGCAAGCTGATCATCCACTTTAAAAAAAAAAATACCACTTTTACTTGAAATAATGACTGACAAACTAATGTTGTTTAAGCATGGGTATTCATCTAGCACTTTCTTAAAAGTAAACAAAGTAAGCCTGTCATTTCAAAGAAAACACTTGACAATATATATTACAAATAAAAAATTGGGGAATTTAAATGAAAATTAGAATTTAAGAAACCTTATATCTACCATCATGAACATAACCTTTTGAGGTGTAGTAAGATCAAAAAAGCATGACTTGCACTTATCTGAAAAGGCCATGGAAATGCTCTTTCCTTTCCCAGTTACTGCCCTGTATGGAGATTTTCTTTACATACCCCAACTAAAATAACATATTGCAACAGAGTAAATGCAGTACACATATGAAAACCATGCTGTCTTCTACTAAATGATATTAATCAAAAGAAAAATACTGCATGTTCTCACTCGTATGTGATGCCAAAAAGCTGATCTTCAAGGAAGAGAGTTAAAGTAAAAGTGGCTACTAGAGTCTGAGCAGCGTATGGGGGTGAGGACAGCACAGGCTGTGGCTAAGACTTCGGTGGTGTAATTGTTCTATAGCACAGTGGGATAAATAGGTTGACAATTGGGCATTTCAAAATAGCTAGTGCAGAGAGAATTTTGCATATTTCTAACACAAAGAAATGAAAAATGTTTGAGGTTATGGATATGGCATTACCCTGATCTGATCATCATCACACATTGCATACATGTATTGAAATGTCACATTGTATATACCCTACAGCTACATACAATCATTGTGTCAATTAAACATACACACATAAATAAATAAGAAAAAAATTACTATGGCTACTTCCAAAAAACCTGCAAAACTAAAACAGCGCTATTTTTCTCAGTTAAAAAAGAAATGTATTTTGCTTTGGAGGATACAATTATACACTTACACTTAAAATTATATTAAGTATAGTTGATTTATTGTTATTTTTAATAATTTATGTTTTAAACATTTCTTAGTTTTCATTTCTAGTAATAGCTAATGATAGTGAGCATCTTTTTATGTGGTACTAATTTTTGTTTATAATCTATGAATCAATACCCATGCAAATTCCTTGCCTATTTTAAAATTGGGTTATTTGTCCTTTTAAGGATGAGTTACGAGACTTCTTTAAATACACTGGATACAAGTCTCTCATCAGATATATGATTTGCAAATAGTTTCTCCCATTCTACAAATGTTTTACCTCCTCCTTAATGGTAGCCTTTGAAGCACAAAAGATTTTACTATTTTACTATAAAATAAGTCCAATTTATCTGTTTGTATTTTCTTGAGTTTTTGTTACTGGGTGCTCAGGTTTAAACTGCTTGCTGCTCCCCAAGAACATAGGAGACAATCTTTGGTGAAAAAAGAAAATAGCTTCATTCTAAGCTAACTCCAAAGGACATAGAAGGGCCTCTCAGTGCATCAAATCACCATCTCACCTTTTACACGTGTGTAAGGCTTCCATAATGTGTGTGTATGAGGTTACAGTGGGACAATATACAAGGAAAGTCTTACATAGCTTCATCCCCTGTCCACTGGCTCCTCTCCCTTGTGGAAATGAAACAGAATCCAACCTCCTGGTATCTGCATATCACCCAGGCAGATGTGCTAGTTTTCAGTCCCTTCGTGTGAGCTAAGGAAAGGTGGGGCGATAGCATCTCAACCTGAGAAAATTTAGAGAAGTAGCCCAATTTTTAAAGATCCCATTTGGTTACATTTCTTGTGTCATATTTAATGCATCTGTAGCTTTCTAGAGCAGTAACTAACTTTTCTAGAATGGCTATATGATCCTACATGCTCACCAGCAACATGAGCAATCCAGTTTTTCTGCACCCTTACCATTTGGTCTGGCACATTATTTTATTAATTAAATGTTAACTCCATTCTTCACTTTCTCGGATTATGCCCTACTCATTTCTCTTTCCACTCCTCTTTTCTATCGCCTAGACCCAAGCAAAGCTAACTGCCCCGCATTTTTGTTCTCATAATCCCTTATACCCATCACTACTAAATCAATTAACATATCCTACCTTGTGTTTACACATCCGTTTAACCTGGGCTGCATTTCTCCGGGATAAAATTCATAGTGAAATCCATGGGCCTCCCAAAACTGCATAAGACATTCTGTTTAAATATGTACATGCACACTTCTTGGGAAAGGCAAGGGTCAGTGATGGAAACAGGTGAATAATCACTGCATTAGAAGGAAAGCTTCACCTGTCAATAACAAGCATTTCACGCTAAGGGAATTCAACAAATTTCTTAAAATGAACTGCTCTTTAGTGAAAAAGTTATCTCCGCAAAATCACTTCATGCCTTATAGAAGATGACTTTTATACAATAACTACTAATTTATTTTCAATCAAAAAGATTCACTTATAGTCATAACGTGAGTATATTATTCAGAGTTATTCAGAGTATAATACTGAGAAACTTGTTGCAAAGCTTTTAATATGGAACAGTTGATTCTCCTAATTAGTGACTGCTTCATTTCAGAGTTTTGTTTTGTAACAGCTTAGACATGATTTAGTAAAAATGACTAACAATTGCTCTGGCTAATTTGTAGCTACTCTATCATCATGGTTATTATTCACACATATCATTAGAAAAAGCACTTTTTAACCTTCACAGTTGCCCACAATTAAATACACTCTTTCTCCAACACATCTCAAATTCCACAAGAGATACTATTACCAATCTGTTTTCACAGCATGATGAGATATACTAGGAATGAAAGGAATTTAAGGTTGGTCTATAAAGATGACTTCCAAGAGATAAGAAATTTGATGTCTTTGTATCCATGGCCCAAGAATATAGAGATCAAGTAACAGAAGTTCATTATAACCTTTAAAAATGAATAAATGAATCCTTTATCTTATTAAAGAAGGTCTTAAGTCAACAGAACATGAAGTATACTCATTTTAAAAGGCGTAAATTGTTCTACAGATAAGGAAATTCACTCTTTACAACCTTTCCTAGTTGAAAAGATGGCAAAAACAAAATGTACACGCATAAGATAGCATAGAAGGAGAAAGTTTAAATTACTGAATTGAGAAATATGTTACTCATCAAAAACAGTAACATGAGGAGACAACTGGTGGAAATCACACTAATTAGAAGTCATTTACCCTCCTCATCAGAACCCAGCTGTTAAACAGATGTCTCCAAAAACAACAGAAGCCATCATTTTAACATACTACCCACCTTATGGAAACTTTCAAAAAACAAAATGTGAGATGAATCTAAGTTGGAGTTTACTCTGCAATGGGAGCTCTACAAAAGTAGCTAGTATGAGTAACGGATTAATGGTGAAGCACAGGAATAACAGATGACACATACGTGTCCCCCATACACAAAGACTAAGCAGATGGGAAGTTTTAGCAAGATACTATACAAAGGTAGTGCTCCTACTCGAGAGGATGCTTGTTTGTTTGTAAAGGGAAAAGTTTTGCTCTATGTTTTAAAAATTTTGTTATTACAAGAAGCTCCATCTTTTAGTGGGAAATACGATCATTAGTGAGCTCTTCCAATTTATCCACTGATTGTGGCATTCATAGGAGATCATAAAAAACATTACCTACAAACACAGACCTTAAAAAATGATCTCTCTCTTTTCTTTCTTTCTCTCTCCCTCTCTCTTCTCTTTCTTCCTTTCTTCTCCTTCTCCTTCTTCTCTCCCTCCCTCCCTCCCTTCTTTCTTTTTCTTCTCCCTCCCTCCCACCCTCCCTCTCTCTCTCTCTCTTTCTCTTTCTTTCTTTCTCTCTTTTCCCCTAGTCCCTGGCACAGAATTCCTAGAATCCTTATAATTTCCTGACAGGATCTGCAACTGAGCTTCTAAAACCCTTGGAATCTCCTTGGTGAAGGAAACTCTTGGTAGGCTCCTAGATGAGGGGTGGTCACCAGAAAGACCAAGCCATAATCCTAAATTTCAACCCTAAGTATAGACCTAAATATAGAACCTAAAAGGGTCTATAAATGGAGTTAAAAATTGATCATGCTATGTGATAAAGCTGCATAAAAATTCCAGAACTATGGGGTTCAGTGAACTTCCAATTGCTATACATATGGAGGTGGGTGGAGGGTGGTACGCCCAAACAGGGCAGGGAAGGCCCTCTCTCATATATCTTGCCCTACGTACCTCTCCAAACTTGCTGTTCGTCTGCATCCTGCATATTATATGAAATGGTTAAAATGTTTTTCCCTGTGAGCCACTATGGCAAACTGACTGAATGCATATAGGGGTTGTGGAAATTCTGATTTATAGCCAGTCAGTCAGAAGACATAGGTCACAATCGGGGGCATGTGACTGGCATCTAAAGTAGGGGTAGTCTTGTGCGATTGAGCCTTAGTCAGTGGCAGCTGACACTCCAGATAAGCAGTGCAAGAACTGAGTTAAATTATAGGACATGTAGTCAGTGTCTGCTGGAAAATTGCTTGGTTGGTACAAGTACAAGTCCAAAGTCTCCTCGCAGATTTAAGGCAAACTCTTAGCTGGAAGCAACTGTACAAATGAAAACAAAGTTAAACACTTCCAACAGTCAATGGCACAAGATGACATTTCCATTCCAAAGGTTACAAACAGGAGAATAAAAAGAATGGGACAAAGCAAGTCCAAAATCTAGGAGAGAAACATTAAATCCCACAGTTCACTTCCAGCATCCCTAACAATCTGTGGCAAGTTATGAACTCCAAAGGCTTTGGTGGCTCTGCCCCTGTGACACCTCTGCTGGTTGTTACCTCCCACGGCTTCTTTCTTTGGCTAGCTTTGCTCACTCCTTGCAGCTTTCTTTGGATGATGCACATTCCTGGCTTCTCCAGACTTCTGGGGTCTCCAGTACAACTTTGGCTTTACACTCACTGCTTCATACACTGCCCTCTTGGGGAACACTGCCCGGGCTCTCAGACCTTCTGAAATCTGGGTGGAAGCTTTCCTGACCCCACAAAACTTGCTTTCTGTATGCACCTAAAACCACCACCACATAGATGATGCCAAGGTCTGCCACCAGCTGGAGCAGTAGCCAGGCTTCCCTCTCTCTTGGTTGTGGGGGCAGAGTGCCTGGATCACTGAGTACTCTGAACCCAATCCTGAGGAACAAATTCTCTAGGCCAACAACATTCTGGTGCATGGTGTTCTGGGGCTCTCTTCTCAAAGCAAATTCTTTCACCTTTTGCAATTTTGAGGCTGCAAAGGCTCAAGTCCTGCTGGGTTTTGCGATGTCTTCATGCTATCTTTTCTGCTGTCTTCTTCTGAAATACTTAGCTTATCCTTGCTAGTCTTTTCAGTGACCAATTTCTTCTTTGTTCCATCTTTGCAGGCCACAACTTTACTAGAGATTCCTTTCTAGCCAAACTCATAATGTTTTAAATCATTCTTTTAGATTCTTTGCTATTGATTCTCCACATAAATCTGGCTAAAAGCTCCCAATAGTAGCCATGCCCCCACCTCAACATTAAACTGCCTTGAAATTTCTTCTGCAAGATTAATTAATCCACCACCCTTAATCTTAGTCTCAAGCAGTCTGGACACAAGCAAAATGCAGACAAACTTTCCGTTAAGCCAGAACACACATCATCTGGAGTCCAGTAGCCAATGTAGTCCTTCTTCCTAGCAGAAAACTCCTGAGCCCAGTCTTTACTGACAGAACTTTTATCAGCCTTCTGGTCTTCTGAGCTCTGATCAGAATCTCCCATCAAGTACAGCCTAAGTGTTCCAGCTCTGCTTTTTCAGCTAGCATCTCCGAATCTTTCTAAATTCTTCCCACAAGCCAGTCCCAAAGGCTCCTCAACCACATGGTCAGATATAGTCACAGCAATAACCCCACTTCTCAGGTGCCAAGTTCTGTCTTAGTTACTTTTCTCATTGTGGAGACAAAACACCTGACACCCAAAGTTAAAGGAGGAAAGGTTTATTTAGCTCACTATAGAAGTTTTAGTCCACAGTTGGCTGGCTTCAAGGCAGAATGGCACATGGCAGGAGGACAACAGTTCATGGTGGGCAGAAGGTAGCTAAAGCAACAAAGGATCTTAACTGCCCCTTTAATCTTAGGGCTGGTAGCACTCACACCATTAACCTTAGGGCCCTAGATTCTAATATCAACTATGAATTAATTCCAGTGTCACACATTCCAGATCCAGCCACCTCTGAAAAAGTCCCATCTATGACCACATGAGGCTTTGAGGGGGACATCTAAACACAAGGCATAATGCTGTAACATTCAAAAACCATATAAATATAGAACATATTGAAATGAGGACAGTCAATAAACTGAAAATCTGGTCCCAACTTTGCCAACCTTACCCTGTACAACACTCCCTGAATTTTAATAAACTCCCATTACCTCTTGTCTTTGACATCACACCCTTTCATACACTTAACTTTGCAGTGAGATTTCCTGTGTCTGGAATGTCTTTTGTTTTTTTCTGTAGTGGGAGTATCTTTCACCTTACACGATTCAATTCATGCATTTCTGATCTTTAAAGGCTTTATTATCATCTTCCTCTCCACCAAAAATCTCAGGTCTCAATGTCAAACAGGGGATTTTCTTACAGGCATATTACATTCAAAAAGTCAACCAAAATATGACAGGTATCACTCTAGGCAAAAGCACAGAATCACAAAGAGCACAGAGCACAAAGAGGTCTCAGAGATGATGGAGACCTTGCTGCCACTAAAAACATAGTAATATAAATGCAGTGAAGATTTAAATCTAGCTGTATCAAACACAATTTTATTCCAATATTTTTAAAATTACCAAGTGACACTGAGATTACAAAAGTGACAAGTAAAATTCATTCATGAAAGGCATTTGACCAAATTGTTAAGAGTACTGGATTCTGCTCACTACCTAAGTAGATTCCTGGGATATCCCTAAATAAAAGGAACTCAATATCCAACAACAACTTAATAAACAATTATCTATCAGGAAATACATTTTAACACAGTATTTCTGCTCTCTTTCCTGTATACTTCTGGTCAGAAAGGTATACTATCATTTTATCACTCTAAGTCACAAAAGATCAGGACAATAAAGGTGCTTTCATAAGTAACCTGTATAGCCTATAATTTCTATGAATGACAAAATTAGTAATTATTTAATTAACTTTAAGAAAGTAAGATCTAAAGATGATTGTAAATGAAAGTGAACTTAAGTAACTTCATATCAATAAAGAAAATTATTTCAATATTATCAGGACTCTAAAATGTATTTATGTGAACAATCCTAATAATCACATTAAAATCAAAATAGGTATAATCAATATAGATAATATTATATATCAGTAATTATTCTTATGTGTTTTAAGTTAGGAAGAGTGGGAAATGTCTTCTAAATCTTTGAGTGTCTTATTTTCATAGCTCCTAGAAAATGCCTTGTTTATGAACAAAATTGTTAAATAATTTTCTACGTTAACAAAGATAATATAAATATATGACATCTCCTTATGAATAGAAGATCAAAGAATGACCAAAGTATGATCTGATGACAGCTCTCAGAATACAAAACTTTGATAAGAAATAAAAATCACTCTAGGGCCAGGGATATAGCTCAGTGGCACAAGCACCTACTGGGCAAACACAAGGTCCTGAGCTCAATTCCTGGCACCAAAAAACCCCCCAAACAAACAAAAAAGTCACTCTAATATAGAATGTAACTCACATTATTATTACTAAAACTATTAATATAAACCCAATTTATAGCCTAAGACATAATTTTTTGTTAGTAAATGCTGAAAATAAAGAATATATCAATACTAACTACCTTTAAAAATTTCTAAAATCTACCTAGATAGATAAAATATTTCATATGCATGACAAACACTAAAACCCATTTTACAACCAATAAGAATAATGTTTCTTGGTTAACAGGACAGAAATACGTATGAGTGAATGGCATAGAGGTCTATAAAACATAATAATAATGTTGCTAGGATTGTACACCAAAAGCACTCTCAGACACAGGTTAGTAGGAGTATCAATAATGACTGAATACAAGAACATGTCCAGAAAGAGCTTTATACACACTTAAACAAAATAACACATAAATAAATCTCCCAGGGTATATTAACCAATAAAACAGTATAATTTTATGGCTTAATAAAAAAAAAACCTCCTCAAATCATTTAAATAAAAATCATATCTAAGAAAATAAATCAAATTAGCTACTGATCTGAAAGTGTAGTATAGCTTATATTTTCAGAGCTATTTCAGAGTAAATTTAGGTAATCTAGAAATTAGTGAAGTTTCAAAGAGATTAAACTATATAATAAAGGAGTAACTGCATTCTGGCATTAACTCATGAAAAGGAACACCAATAAGCTTTTTGCATAAATATATGTTTAAAATGTTCAAGTTAATTTAAGAGGTCAAACATAGAGCACTGCTGTAAAATAATACTAAAATCTTAAGATTAATTTTCTACGCAGAACTTTTAAATTTAACCCTGTACAATAAATTTAAATGATTTCTGAGGTAGAAATGGAAGAACTAAAAGGAATACGAATAATATAATGTTTCTTTCTATGATAGTTTCTACAGCATTTGCTTTTATTAAAAAGTTTTCATTTTTCAGTTTTAAAATGGCATTCTTTAATTTTCTATTTCAAATGTTAACAATTAAACTTTTCTTTTATAGATAATGACAGTTTTTTCACAACATTTTTATGCAGTGAGCATGTCTTGAAGCCAGGCATGGTCACACATGTCTATAATGTCAGCCCTTGGGAGACAGAGAAAGGAGGAGCCCCGTGAATTCGAGGCCAGTCTGGGATACATACTGAACAAGTCTTTTATGTCTTAGCTAATGCTTAAGTCCATGTGTCTATGTATATACGTCTTACAGAGCAGACACTTAGCACACACTGTAAGATTAAGTAGATAAACCATAATAATTTGCTTCCTTTAACCAAGCTATTCTGGCTTCATTTGTTGACATACTCTTAACCTTCTTTCTGAAAATGTAAATAGAAACTACATTCATAAATAACACTAGCTGGTCTTTAGACTTCTTATAACACAACAAGGGAGAGTTTAAATGCAAAAGGTCATGCGTGATGTACCGACCTCTTATTGAAAATAGTGACCCTCAACTCAACAAGTTTATAAAAATGGCTTTCTAAGAGATGCCTTTTCATGTTAACTGTTAGTTATTTGTAAGTAAAAATTATGTACAACTCCTCAAAGGTAACAACAATATAGTCTGTTAAATTGTTTCAGTTCTAAATACGTGACTAATAGTAGTACTGGAAAAAGCTGTAGAATATACATGTAATGGATTCCATAATTCTGTGGTTGTCCCTCATGCATAAAACATTAAAAAAGCAGAGAAAATTTTCATCAATATGCAAGAAACAGAGGAATTAAATGCTGGAGAGCTGAATTCACTACACTTAATCTATTTAACTTTAAAATATGTCAAATAATGTTTACTCAAAGTGTTTTGTCTTACTATTTATTTGTAAGACTTAATAAATTTAAAGGAACCGCTAAGTGTTTAACTTTTAAGCATTCAAGAAACTAACTTTTTATATACACAAATCTGGAAGGGCAACTAAAGCAGTATGCTCACGAACATAGAGAATCAATTTAGAAAAGCGAGCTCTAGGATTCTTCACTCTTTGACAGACTTATTTCTACTCAACTCTTGGTTAGAAAAATAGTAGCTTGTTAATGAGGAGAGTTGTTTTCAACTGGGCTAGTACAGCGTGAAGAGTCAATACAGATGTCTGCGATGACTTGCAGCTGGTGCAGGGTGCATACAGAAATCACTGAGAACGTTACAGGACAACTGTCTGGAGTGTGTTAAAATATTTAACATACTGTGATATGAAAGAAAATTCGAAGCTGGAAAATGATATAAAAACTTAATCAGCCTCTAATTCTGAGTTTAATTTTTAGATGTCCATCAATATTCCTGAGTACAGCTATGGATAAGCTGAGTTATAATGAAGTAAAACAACCGTCTTTAGTTTGATCTAATTTTGGTTTGGTTCAATTTAATTGAAAATACTTAATAAATTTATAATATACAAAGCACCAGAAAAAGGGTAAATTTAAAAACCATTACTTTTCTCAAGAAACTTATCTACCGAGGATGTACATAAAAATAATGCAAGAAAGAACACAATGAGCGCTATCTAAAAATGTAACAGGAATTCAGTGGAACCACAGCATTTCTTCAAATAATGCTCTTTTGAGGAACAGCCTGACTGCCTAAAGGTACTCTTAGACACCAGAGATATTCTTTCATCCAGATAAAAATACTACATAATTGTCTTGGGTTTTGTAAAAGGATGTCAAGCCTACTGTCTACTGATTTTGACAGCATATGAAACAGGCTGAATTAGCAAAACTGAGGACTAGTACTAGGTTCTTCCCAAAAGCCCATACAACAGATGGGATTTAGAAGGTCCACAAGGGGCAGCCTGGCCCTCTTCTTTCAGGCATTTTCCCTTTCAAAGATTATTTGGACTCTGACCTTGGTCCACAAAGTTTAGCCTCTCCTAGTGGCTTTTACAGAATTGTAGCTTAGGAACTGGATGACAGTGGGCATGAAGGAACACGCTTGTTACCCTAGCACTTGGGAGGTGGAGGCCGGTGGATTGTTGTGAGTTGGAGGCCAGCCTCAGTTACATAATGAGTTCAAGGACAGTGAGACCCTGTTACAACAACAATAAGAAAGTCTACATTTAATGGAGCAGCATGTCTCCATCATATACCATCACAGGAAGTTTGGGCTCTACTCAGTTCAGCAGCCTTAGTTCTAGAACATTGTTTGTTTAGTAGAAATATCTTGTGAGCCATAAATGGGAGCCACATACATAACTAAAATTTTAGTGCATAAAACAAAAGTAAAAAGAAACAGACAAAACCAATTTTAATAATTACTTTAACCCAACATGCCCAAAATAGTATTATTCAACATGTAGTCAACATAAAAATTGCTGTGCATTTTATTTTATACTTATAGTGTCTTTCAATGAGACTACTTATATTTCAAGTGGCTACTGTATTAAGTGCAATTGTAGAGAATAAACTTCTGGGAAATGGCCCTTTCAGCTTTCCTTTCTAAGAAAAACTATGAAAAAGCCCTCAGCTTTTCCTCTTTATTCTGGTGGTTTTTCAGGAGCAAGAACCACGAGAATTCTACTTAGTAGTTTTATGGTAGTGAGGGGGGTGCTGGTCAGTAGAATATTTTAAACCCATACAGTAAAAGTAAAATAAACAGATTTTTATACTATAGCTCCTCTGGACCATCCAATTGCTCTAATAACACACTCCAACACCCATATAAAGGGCACTGCTGATGGTGTAGAAAGATTCTTCCCTAGATGGACACAAAGCTGGGGTGTACTAAAGCTTCTGGGCTTTGTTTTAGTAAGGAGCAATTTTTATGAACAAATAAAGTTACAATTTAACATATAAATTTAGGTGTTACATTTTTGGTTCTTTATATAATCTTTAGCTAAATAAAAATATTACATTCCTTTCTGCTATAAAAGCACAGCAATTTCTCAAAATAAAACACACTGTTTGGAGAGGATATTAATTAATCTGCTTAAATCTATTGGCTGGCTCCCCACCTCACTTTGGTGTTTGGAGACAGGATTTTTCTATGTAGTTTAGACTGGTCTTGAAGTCACTAAATAGCCCAGGCCGGCCTCAAACTTGTGATCCTCCTGCCTCGGCTTTCTGAGTGTTCCATTTACAGGCATGTGTCACCATGCCCAGATGGCCTATATATTTATAGTGCTCTTCTAATATCACTTCATTTATTGATATAAGAAGGTAGTAGAGTACCGTGAGAACAGCACTGCCCACTACCCTATAACAGAAGACAATTTGACTTCTAGACTTTGCTTTGGGACAACTAAGTTGTGTGGTGCTCTGTAACTTCCTTCCTTCCTTCCTTCCCTCCCTCCCTCCCTCCTGCTCTCCCTCTTTCTTTCCTCGTGCAGCTGACCAAACTCAGGGCCTGATGCACCGTGCTAGGCAAGCACTCTACCTATGAGCTACACCCTTGCCCTGTTGTACATACTTTATGGAGATAATTAAATACCTTTCTGGGGAGGAGGAGGGGATAAACACTAAATAATACAATGATTACAGATATATTGAAAGCAGAATAGTGCCGAGGGTGTTAGCTCAGTGGCAGAGCCTTGCCTAACTGTGGGAGGGCCTCAGTTTGATTCCCAGCACAGAAGAGGGGGAAAAGAGTGAGATCTTCACCTAATTACTGAGACATTCTCACAGTGTTCTATTCACATGCCTTTCTTGTTACCTGATCTCTAATTTCTGCATTCTAACACCTTGTTTTAGACAAATATTCTCAAAATTAGGAAAGACTTAAGAATGCTTAGAAGATAAAATGAAGAGATTTATCTGAATCTGAAGATAGCAATATACTTATGCATGTTATGCAAAAAGTGCATATGTTATCTTGTTATGATATACAAACATACATGCATCTTTAAACACACACATACTTTAATAATTTTATTAGACTAGTGAACTATGATTTTTCCTTATTTTCCAGTTTTTGAGCAGGGAGACCATCCTTTCAAAAAATGTAATTGATCAAATATTTATCTGTTAGTGGTTCTAATCATTTGATAAGAATTTTATGGAAATGCAGTATGTATACCTCATAGAAACTACCCAAAAAAGTTGCATCTGAGAACCAAAAAATAATTTATAAATAACCAAAACTCTAAGCTCAAAAATGTAAGAATTTTAAAATTATGAATATGGTTTAAGAAAGCTATTTCATCACTTTTTAGTCTGTCACTATAAGCAAGAATAGAAAAGCATTTTATTTATTTCAAAAAAATCAGATCTACTAACTCTGGAGTTTCCAATCAAATTTAGACAGTAGCTTTTTCTTAACACTAAAATTATTTAATTCCAAAATGTGCTTCTAATACTTCTTAAATCTATCTTACATAGAATCTAGCAAAAAAATGCATATACACTTCAGGAAAAGAAAATAGTATGATGTTTTTACAACAGACAGTGTTGGGGGACCCTAAAGGATGTTGTATATCACAGAAAACTCTCTACACTGCCAGCATTTAAACTGAAAATGCACATGCAGCAATCTCAATGACCAAGGTTGTTATCCCAGAAGCAATTTGCCGTAATAATAAATGTCTAGTGTTGGGAGCTGCTGGAGTTGGTTATTGGTCACGTGTCTGAGGGTGGGACAGATCCAGAGAGCCTCAGGCGGTCAGGCTACTTCAGTATTGAAAAAGGCATCCTATCCTGCCTGGACATCTAGTCTTAGTCTTTCTTAGTCTTAGTCACTAGGCAACATTATCTCTCATGATACTACTTTGCAAGTGTATAAAATAAATGCCCCTACTGTTAGTCAGTCCTCTTGCTCATCAGGTAAGAGGTGACTCCACCTGATCCTGGCTATAGTCTCTTGTCTTTATTTTCTAAACCCTCTTGCTGTTTTCTGCTGGGGACCATGGAGAGACCACCGACTCCCACAGTCTAGAAGCTACTGGCTACCACTTTGAGCACCTCTTTTTAATTGTAGAAGCCAAAGATAACTTGTATTAGTTTCATGATGTCTCGATTACTTTAGTATTAAAATATTTACAGAAGCTTTTCTTTTCTGGAAGTGTGTATACATTTTTTTTGGTGGACTCGATATATTCATATTTTCTCTCTCTCTCTCTCTCTCTCTCTCTCTCTCTCTCTCTCTCTCTCTCTGTCTTTTCAACAGGGAAAAAAATGGGGCTTTACTTCTCTAGTACTAATAATAGGCAAATGCTTCATACTGGATACATGTTTTAACATAGTTCCTAAGGAAGGTTTATTACTATAAAGTTTTCCAACCATTTGCAAGAATGGGGAGAATCGCAGAGATTGTTGCAGAAGTAGGGACTGAATAAAAACATTCCACTATCAACTTAGTGATACAGTGTTAGAACACAGAGTAAAATGCAAATGCCAGAAATCTTTAACTACAAAAGACTTGCAAATTTTCTTAGTAAAAGAACATGCCTGGGAATACAGACAAATTATTTCAGTCTGACACAGGGTTTGACAGTTTAAGAGTAAAAGGAACACCAGAAAATGAGGATTATGTAAAGAACACATATTTTAAATTTACATGATTAGCATTGGTTGAAAAATTAAGCAGCACTTGGACTTCCTTTATATCATCCATTACATGCTTGAGCTCAATTACGCCTGTTAAACGGCATGAACTGATATAGACTTCCTGGCACTTTTCTGAATCAAATATGACACCTTGTAAGGAAAATGAAGAGAACTCTTAGGGAGTTCATCGACCTCTGCAGATGTCTTTCTATTAGGCAATATTTTCTGTTGTTGCTTTTTAAGAGCACATTTAAGCTTAAGTATAAAAGGGAATAAACTTGTTTTCCCTCATTATAAAATTTCAGGAGTTTATGTTGAAAATAAAAATTTCACTAAACCAGTATGCAAAGTTTAGAGTAATCAAAAATTCACATCCATTTTAGTAAGGACAGCTCCTTTCAGTGTAGACAAAGTACATTTTTCAGATAAAACTATAGATAAAATGTTAAAAATGGCAGCTTAGATTTTTTTTTTTTTTTTTTTTTTTTTTGGTTTTAGTTTTGTGCAACAGGGTCTCACTGTGTAGTTCAGGCTGGCCTCAAACTCTTGCACTGATCCTCCTGCCTCAGCCTCCTGAATACTGAGATTGCAGGCATGCACCACTACATCCAGCAAGACAGAATTTTTGTTTCAAATTAACTCACTGTTTTCAGAGGGAAATGTATTTTTATTCTGCCAAGTAAAATAGATAAAATGAAAAGGTAGATGATTGCCAGGAATCAGGTATTTGTTGGACAGTGACACCAACTCAGAAAAACTTAATGAGTATCTCTACTATCTTAGAAAAACAAAAACCACCCACCAACAATGGAATTCATACTCAGAACTATTTATTTTTTAAAAACATACAAAGAACTCACCTTGTACTACATGTTAAATAATTCTTACTGTTTAGTAGGAAACAAACTTGACAGGGGCCTGTAGAATCAAGTCTATATAATCAAGGTTCACGCTGTTTTTCACAGTTAGCACCCAAAACATATTGTTTAAGAAATTCCTAAAAAAAAGGTCTTATTCAAAAGTGATTTGGCTTACTAAATGGGGAAACGGGGCATAGACTAGGGGTGGTACTTAGGATAAATAAAAACACATAGAGAGTAATTTCATTTGCAGCAAGGAATGGCCCTGTCCTATCCTTACAAACATACTCCAAAATGAAAAGGTATAATTACAAATAAGATTTAATAACAGATACCAGACTGACTCTTACATGTAACCTAGTTTCATGTTCTCGTGTCTCACCAAAAAAGTGTAATCCCTCATAATTTTCCTATAAAAACTTCATTTGGGAAACAATTTATTGTGTTCACTCTAGCAGCACATATACTAAAATTGGAATGAGAAATAATTGCATGCAAATATTAAATATATTAAAAGATTAGGGACATATTCTATAATACTATGTTTAAAATAGCACAGGAATTCAGGGTACAGTCCCATTAGCTAAATAGGAAAAGGATTGTCAATTGTGCCCAGAAATAATTTCATCCCTATATATAAGAAGGCATCAAAAGTAATTCTTACCCTTTTATAAAATTTATACTATATAATGTCCACAGGTAATGCTGAGTGATAAATATATTCAAGTTATGCTGAGACTAAGGTGTTTTGAATATATTTCATTTGGCTAATGTACCTTTCTTATCAGAAAAATTCTGAATAAAAACTATTTTCAAACAAGTGTGTACTCATCACATCCACATGAGGCTGAGGCAGGAGGATCACTGCAGGAGTTTGAGGCCAGCCTGAACTGCACAGTGAGACCCTATCTCAAGCTAAGAAACTCTCCCGGGTGCATGAGGTGACTCACAGTGCAGTAACAATTTACCTTACCTGAAAATGAAATCTGGAAAAGACAAACTTTTAAAAAATACTAACAGTGCACTCCTGGGCTACACAGTGAGTTCAAGACCAATCTGGACTACACAGCAAGTCTTGGTCTCAAAACAAAACAAAACAGAAATACAGTATAGCTGACTGCTGAAAACTATAAAAAGGGATTATTTTTCCTCAACAAGGCATCAGAGCAGAAAGAGAAACCAGTTGCATTTCAGAGTCTTTATAGAGAATGATCCATATGACAGAAAATGGAAATCCTAATGGGAGCCTGCGACAAATATCTTGAGACAAAGGGAAAGAGACATGAAAATCAATTATGGGAGAGAAAAGTAAATGTGACATAAAACTCGAAGATTTAGCATAGACTTCTGAGAAGCATGGATAAGAAGAAATTCTAAACTATGAGTAAAAGGAAGCTGGAAGATGCTGAGATGATAGAAGTTTATGTAAGGAAGCCATTTGCACAGATTTTGTTTTCTCTTAAGAATGTGGAAACTCACTTCTCTAGAATTAAAATCTCTCTCTCTCTCTCTCTCTCATCCCCAGCCCATTAAATCTATTCTCATATGCTGAAAACTAGCAAGGATATGAGTCCAACTGAGGAAGAAAACCCTCTATTTCTGAAAATTAAAGTTCAGATAAGCACAGTAGGCCATGATAATACATTAAAATCACATTTTATTTCAATCTACTAAATTGAAGCCGTAAGCCGTAGAATGACCTAAACACATACCTTTAAACTTCTTGCCTTGCAAAAAAGCCAATGATGGTGCAAAGTGAACATATGGGTTCTGAACAAATAACACTTAGCGGGACATAAGGAAAAGCTTCATTTAATTTTCTTTAAACTGGTTTTTAAGCAACCTCTTGAAACCATTCAGTGTCACCAATGTAATAAAAGAAACTCAGACCAATGTTCTCTTAAAAAGCTGCTTTTTAAAATGGCCGTCCTTTCTCTTTGGCTAATCTCACTACATTCTACCAGATGGTTTGTTCCCATTGTCCCCTGAAAGGAAAATAAAAAATTATACTAAAAGATGATTTAGCTTGAGTAAGCTGCATGAAATTCTAACTAAAAGGTAACACACGTTTTCTAGTCCTTTCACACCTACAGTCACTATTAACCAGCCTGCTAGCTGTGTATACAGCTCAGCCACCTCCCAGAGAAAAAGCTCAGTGGAAGGTCCTCAGTATAGGTTGTCCGTGTTGGTGCTCCGCGGGGTCTTGATCTTCTCCATGTTCTTGAGGATGACATCATGCAAGGTAACATACTGGTTCCTGACGTGCACCAAGATCTGGTGCACACTCAGGTACTCATTTTCGTCGACCTCTGCTATGGTGCGGAGATAATCTTCCACTTGAGGGTACTTAACTATCTTGGACACCAACTTGGCCCGGGTGTTATAGTAGGTGCAGAAACGGCGCAGATAGGAGGTCGCAGTGCTTTCCACAGTCCACAGCTGGTCCACGGTGTCCTCCTCAATAGACACCCCAAAGTTATTGTCGTCCTCCACCTTTGGGATGTGCAGCTGGACCCACATGCCCACCGTGTTGCACTTCTCTCTCAGCAGCTCAATCTCAGGCTTGACCCGCTCAATCAACTCCACCAGATGCTGGTTGCTCCGCAGCAGGTATCCATCCCCGCCCGGCAGTGTAGTTGCTTTGCCTGGGGCCTGGGTCTGGAGAGGCAGCGGATCCCGGTTGGGCCCATCTCCTGCGGTGTCTGGGGTGGACAGGGGTTCGGATTCGGGACAGATCCTGCAACCAGAGTTCCTGGACCTGGCTATCCAGCTCCAATAGCTTTTGAGGAAAGAAGATGGACACCAGATCCTCGGCCTCTTGGGCGATACGGGCCCAAAACGACTCTACTTTGCCTTGTATATCCTGCTCTAGGTTCAGAGGTGAAGCCATGGCTTCCAAAGGTGTCGAGGGTGGGGCAGGTACAACCCGGGACCCTCCCTCTACCTTTTCCGCAGGCTGGATTTAAGCCTTGGCTACCACTACCAACTCCCAACAGACGCGCCGGAAGTGACGTACGAGGTGGAGTCCCAGCCACGCGAAGCAATCAGGGCTCTGTTGGAGCCCTGAGCAGGTGGTTGGGGGTCCTTGCCCATCAAGTCACTGTGGAACTATTAGTTAGTGAGATCACGCAGGGTGTGTTTCCCAGAGTCACTGTACCCCTACCTATTTGCTTATGGGGGGGCCGCGGCAGGGGCAAGCCCAAACACAAATGCCCTTCCAAAGAATGCTCTTAGGCTTTGATAAATTGATCTACTTCCATGGGAGCTCAAAGAAATCCATAATCCCTGACCCCTGAACAAATCATCTCTTGGGAAATGTCCTGAACCAAATGGGCTGCCGTGTAACAAGGCTTTCTTCTGGGGAGACCTAAATCCCATTTTCAAAGGTAATCTTACATGCTTTCCCCTTAACTCAGGGGTGGTACTTAAATCACCTGCAAGCTTCTAGGATCTTCTATGGCTTACAATTTTTGTTCAAATTACAAAAATTGTTAAACAGTTCTTTTTTTTTTTTTTTTTTTTTTTTGCAGTACTGGGGATTGAACTCAGGACATTGCACTTGCCAGGCAGGCACTTTTGCCACTGAGATATATCCCCAGCCACTAAACAGTTCTTAAAACTCATCTTTTTGGGTTGAAAGCATAACACAATAAAAAGTACATGAGTGAGGCCCTCGGTTCAATCTCCAGCCCCAAACAAAATCTCTCACCTTTTCATTAATGAAATTTCAATCAGATGCTACATTGAAGCACTAAGGTCATGTTTTGAGAATTTGATAATGGCACTGTAGTTCCAAATATCTTTGCTTTTAAGAGATAAATACTGCGGTCTTAAAGAATAAAAGGAAATGATGTATTCAGTCTGTTCTCATATGGTACAGAACAACTGTGTGTGTGCTCGTGTGTAAAGACTGATGGCAAATGCTAAAATTTGATGAGTCTGAATAAAGGATGTATAGGAAGTTAGTATCAGTCTTATGGCTTTTCTTTAAGCTTGAAACTACAAGTATTTCAAAACAAAGCATTTTTAAAACCTTTTCCCCTAAAGGTTTCTGGAATTATAATGTCAACTTCTGTAATCTTCTCTATTTCAGACTGCTTACTTATATTCCTTTTTCTTTTCCTGAAACAGTTTTATTTTGGTGTACACAATACCACAAATAAAGTCCATGACTGACTTTTATACTAAAATTATTAAAGTGACGTCAAACACATTATTCTAAAAATGCTACAGTGTAATTCATTTCATATGCGATTGTCACCTCAGCTGTAAACTCCTTAAAGGCAAAAGCCAAATCTTAATCTGTTTGCAAAGTATGTGATAATGCCTGGTATGAAGTAGGGCTCAATATGTTTGATGAAAGGAACTTCAATTAGTGAAATTTTGGTTAACTATAACTTCCTATGAACTAGCACTTAAGAATATCTATAAAGCAAAATGTTACAGGTTGGATTTCTATCTCTTGAAAGTTTGCCCACATGGAGTTTATTAGAGAGTCTTGAGATGAACGTGTGGAAAGAAAGAGGCAGCAAAGGGAAGTTGGACTTCAATCTAAAGGCCTCAGTTGAGCCAGTGAGGAACTGTTATTCTGAGTTGCAGACAAGGCAATTCCTGAAGAGAGTGGTCTGGCAGCAGGACTTTCTCACATTGGAAATAATCATTTGGTCCTGAAGAGAAATCTGGAAGGTACATCCTAACTTCAACTACACATATGCTGCCTTAAGATATCTGTACTAACAGTAGCCAACTGTGGTCAGGTCAACTGTGTTCAGCCTAATTAGGAGCAGGAAATTCAAAGATGGTTTCTGCTTCAAATCTGGCAAAGATGTATGCAGTGGAAGGATTTTTGTGTCGAAGGGAGGAATCAGGACATATATATAGTCCTGTTTTATCCTTGGGAGACATATTCCAAGAACCTCTTTAGATGCCTGAAACTGCAGATAGTACTGAACCCTACATAGATTATGTTCTTTCCTACATATACATACATAACTATGATAAGGTCATGTTTATATAATTAGATACAATAAGAGATTAACCATAAAATTGAATGATTATAATACACTGTAACAATAAAGTTAAGTGAATTTGATCTCTTTCAAAATATCTTATTGTCCTTTATACATCCTGCTTGTGCTGATATAAGGTGATGTAATGCCTACTTGAGATGATATGATGCAGATGAAGGGAAGTGAATGACATAGGCCTTGTGATGTACAGTTAAGTGACTGCTAAGGGTTACTAACACCAAAGTACTGTGACACAGAGAGAGTTGATCTAGTGACCCAGACAGCTACTAACAGGTAAGTAATACAACATGTGCAGCACAGATATAGTAGGACAGCATGAAATTTCATTATGCTAGCAGAATCATGTGCAGCTTACAACTTTTAAGTTATTTATTTCTGAGATTTTCCACTGAATATTTTCAGGCTGTGGTTAATCTCAGGTAACTGAAATCATGGAACGTAAAACTGAGGATAAGTTCATGTGGATGAGGTTCTAAGGAACTACTGGGATAATTGATCCCAAGATACATAGGGAAGTGCTAGGAAATGAGGCAAGGGAAGTACCAGCCCATGCAGGCCAGTCCTTATTCACCATGCTTAAAGAAACTTTAATAAATGGCAATCGAGTAATTTAGGCAGGGAAAAAACACACTTAGACGATATGACAGGTAGAGGTTCATGTGAAGAAGAGACTAAAGAGAGGTGACTTCCACGATCCAGACAATAAAGCCACCCTCACTTAAAGTTGTAATGAGGCTAAAGAGAAGCATAAAGAGAACTTGAGAAAGTTAAATTAATAACACCTAGTATAGTTTGGATGTATACAGATGAGAAAAGTTAGAATTCAACACTATATAATTTTCTTCTTATTTAGGGAAAGTATTTCTACTTAAATCTTCCATGAGAGGTGAATTAGATACTGAACACATACTTTTTAGACACACATGTTTACATTTAAGCTTGGGGAACTTAGCTAAGGTTACAAAACAAAAAGGAAAACAACATCTTAAAACATGACCATGATTTTCCCATCTCTTAATTTTTTTCATAACTTCCATCAATAAGATTATAATGGAAATTCTTTTTTATACCCAAACTCAATGGTATATGTGGCTTAAAAATGGTTATCCTATTTTAAAAACACAAATATTTCTTCTTGCTCCTTTAGAGAACTGGGTTTCCTTCTACTTACATTACGACGCTGACTAATCTAGCTATTTATATAGAATTGTTTTCTTTAGATGTCTGATGATAGAATTGAAAATCCTTTAGGGGACTCAGCTGTCCTTTCTTCTGGTATGATGTAAGATATTATTTATTTATAATATTTTCCCTGTCCTTCTTAATGCGAATAATGGATAGGAAAATAACAGCTCATTTTTCTTCCCTATCAACTATCGGCAATCAGCAGTTGGTTTTTTAAAAAGCTTATAATACAGTTTCATGCCCTGATTTGACTCATGAAATTAATGCTGAGTGCTAACAGGTGGAAGAATGCCAGGGACCGCTGTGCAGAGTGTGGGGCTGTGAGGTCAGTTTCTCTTTCCCCTACGGCCAGCAGTGTTCTTTATGTACCAGTGCAAATAACGGACACATCACCCTTCTTTCAGAAATGCCTACAGATTTATGGATTGATTTATCCTTTACAGATCTTCACTTCAGAAATTATAGCCTGTGAAGAAGGGATTCTTTGTCTTACGTGTGCATTCCATTTACAGAACTATTCTAAAGCTGTTCTGTCAATTATTTGATATCATGTGAGTTTGACATAGATTGGGATCATTTTTGTACTGATATCTCTATAAAGTTAAGGAAAATATAATCAATGGGCTTAATCTAGATAATCTTAAGGCTCTAGCTGGTGGTAGCATTTATTCCCTTGTATTTATAGAATTCTTCGTCTCTGGACTGCAGTGGGCCTTAAGTTACCTAACCCAATAGATTCATGTACCCTTTGGAAATACCCTCAGATGAGTATCATAAAATGCTTAGTTTTACAGTGTAGTTACTCAGAACCTTGCCAGAGCCAATTTCTAGGTTTGACAAATATAGTTCTTCCTTTCCATCATTCTTTCTCCTCGACTGCTGCAAGTAAGAGTACAGAAACAGAAAATGTAGAAGTAGTTACTGCAGGGTCTTTTTGTCAACTGCAGTTTGTCACTTGAATTCTCTAGAGCTCAACTCTAATGTGTGCATGCGCGCCTCTAAATGATGGGTAGGGGCACAATGCCTCTGGGTAAGGCTATCAAGTTAGCCTGCCGAACTGAAATCCTGACTTTGTTATTTTACTAGCTGTGTGATCCTGGCTAAGTTGTTTAATGTCTCTTTCCTTCATTTTCCTCATCTATAAAATAAGCATTATAAAAATTACTATCTCATAAAGGTTGTTTTGCGAATTTATAGTTTATACATACAACAATTTACTGCCATACCTTCGACAGTAATTGCTCAATACATGTTAACTATTACTGCAGAAGGTCTCTGTATCAGTGCTGAGAATCTCCCCTCACCTTCTGAAATGCAGAACTGTGAATTATATACAAACTAACCAGGAAATAATTTCCTCATCCACTATCTTGATATTTAGCGGTGGTTGGTAATTTTACTGCAGTTGAATATAAGTAAGTTTAAAACAATCTGGCTTATCACACACTTCGAAGAAATCAATATGTAAAGCAGCAACTATTGGTGTTTTGTTGTTGTTGTTGTTGTTGCTGTTGTTGTTGTTTGCCTGTTTTGTTTTTTGTCTTTGGATTTTTGGTTTTTGTGTTTTTTCTGTTGTTGAGAGGATTAATTGTCTGACTAAATTTGCATGTCTGTATATGGGTTCATATATTTATACTTCGAAGATATCAATGGATAAAGCAATAACCACTGTTGAGACCATATCACCTTGTCTATAGACTAGTTGTGATTGTACTATTTTTATGCTAATTGGTGTCTGTTTGTCAATATGTTTTTGTACTTTTATTTTTTTAAAAGAAAAAAAAAACAATCTGGCTTACATTTCTATGATTATATTTAGATGCCATACCACAAAGGGCACAGGTGACGTAATCACAAAGTTTATGGGCTACTTTGGCTGACAAGTGCATTTGGGAGCAGAATCCCTTCTGACAACAGCCATACAACATAGAGACAAAAGCTATGTATTCATCCATTTCACATTAATATAGCTTACAAAGGATGAAACGGGAGAACTCAGGAAGATGGCGACCGGGTGAGCAGCAAGGGAGCGAACCTCCTTAATAAACACCACCAGCTCGAGACAGACTTGGTGAGCGTGAATGCCGGAACCTCGGCTGGGAAGTTTAAACTGGGCGTATTTCTCTGAGATGCCGGGGGAGATGTGGTAGGGCGGACCAGGCTGCCGGGGCGAGACGTGGGAAAGT